>JBBPBX010088557.1:0-12350 GCA_038048925.1 Garcialebias charrua
TATATATATATATATATATATATATTTATAAATATATATGTTTATTTATATAAATAACTATATATATATTGTGTATATATATATAAATACTTTATATATAAATACTGTATATATATATAAATACTGTATATATATACTGTGTATATATATACTGTATATACAGTATATATATACTATAGATAGATAGTGACAGAAATATGTTTTTTTAAAGCTACATACCCAAGCTTTAATAAACTAAATCAATAAAAAAAAAGATTTTGTTGCTGTGTTCTTTCAAATAGAAACTGATTTCACTGCATGTTCATGAAGAATCATCAATTTAAATGTTTGCATGAAAACATGGTGACTATGAGAACTGTTTGTTTTCATCAACTCCCCCTGTGAGCATCGAATCTCATTATGTAACAAAACCAGAATATGAACAAGTCCAGCTGGTGGAGTGCATCAACCCAGGTTTGACTCTTCTCAAGAGCTGAGTGTCCCCAGCACGCAGCTGTTTTCCTCTTCTTCGGACCGTAGGTCCCTCTGGGTGTAAATTCCTCGTCGGAAGCCCATCGACAATGTTTCAAAACTCTAGATGCGTAACACAGATAAAATGTCACACACTGCAGCAAAGTAATATAACATAACTTATTGAAAGGGTTATACATAATTTACGATACTTTATTACAAATACGCAAAGATTTGAGAAGGAAATAGTCGATCGGGTGACTGCGCCGACGCCATCTTAGAACTGTGTTTACATGCATGCGCGTTCACGAGACAGGCCAAGCTGTGGAGGAGGAGCTAAGGAGGCGGAGTTGCAGGTCAGCCAGAGTGCAAGGGGGAGGAGGGAGAAGGGTCTCTGCTCAAAATTTTCCTAAGTTTCAGGGCTTTCAACAAACTGCAGACCGTGCCTTTAACACATTTTAAAAGAGCATACAGTAAATAAAAATAATAATTTCTTACTTTAAGCGGCAGCTTCTGTCATCAGTTTGCCTGTTAGCTCCAGCTGTTAGCTCCAGTTGTTAGCACCGCTGCGTTACGTCTGAGCTTCGCAGCTTTCTGTAGCACCACGCAGTTTAAACCCTTTACAGGAAGGACTGTTAGTATCCTAACTTCATACAGTTGGAGACAGAAAAAGTTTTAATAACTTACCGACGCCGCAGTCTGTGCGCGCCGCCTTCAGCTGTTAGCATTTAGCCCCCGAACCCGCAGCTCCGGGCAGTCCGGTTTAGCTGCACGCACCTCCTAAAAGGTTGTCGGCTTTATTATTCCAAGTTAGCTCGTTGTCCCCCGATGTCTTCGGCTTCCAGTCCGACATCGAGGCGAGCTCCAGGGACCTCTGATCGCACAAAGCCGGCTGCCCGGTGAAGCTACGAGGATGCAACTATGAGGCTAATGCTAGCTCGTTCCTCCTCCTCGCGGTGTGCGCGCGCATGCGTATTAACAAAATGTAGGGCATCTCCACATGAAGGCAGTCTCCACGGAACACCGGCTGCTGTCTGCTGCTTCACGCGGTCCGCGTTCCTCCACAAAACCACCGTTATCGCAAAGTGACGCAGTCAAATGACGTCATCATAGGATGCCGCGATATAATTTTTTTCACCGGTGTCAAAAAATCCACCGGTATTATCGTAAACGAGACGATATGGCCCACCCCTAGGTCGGGTGCAACGTGGGATGGGTGTTGGCTGACTGTTTGTGCTTATGGGCCAAATAGCAGCTTAGAATATCCTTTCTGGAGGACTCCCTTGTTCTACTGGGGGACTTCAACACTCATGTGGGCAATGACAGTGAGACCTGGAGGGGTGTGGTTGGGAGGAACGACCCCCCTGATCTGAACCTGAGTGGTGTTCTTTTGGACTTCTGTTTTCATCATGGATTGTGCATATGTGCTCTCGGCACCAGGACACAGTTCAGTGATCGACTTTGTTGTCGTCTCATCTGATCTTTGGCCGCATGTCTTGGACACTCAGGTGAAGAGAGGGGCGGAGCTGTCCACTGACCACTACCTGGTGGTGAGTTGGCTCTGACGGTGTATGGTGAGGGTAGGGATGGGAATTGATAAGAAATTATCAATATCGATGCCTTTATCGATGTCATTTATCGATTCAATTCCTTATCAATTCTGTTATCAATTCTCATTTGGGTAATAAAATATAGTAAACCATTTGTGTTCATAAAGAATTTAATGATCTTTCACCAAAACCAAAATATATATGTAGTATTCCTATTTGATGGTTTTATTGTTTATTAGGAATTTCCTAATAAACAATAAAACTTCATCAAAACAAACTAGTAATTTTTGTTCAGAAAAATTAACATATCTGCTTTCACACTTATTTAGTGTGTAAATCAAATAGCTCTGCTGTTGTTGCTGCGGCTGCCTGAATGTTTTCTGACACAGCAGCTGCCCTGATCCTGTCCCAGATGTTATTCTCATCATCAATCAACATGGATTTAAATCTGGGGTCGATAACAGTCGCTTCTTCAAGGAACGCTTGGATACAGTCATCCTGAAATTTAAAATGGAGCTAACAAAATTTAGGGAAAGGGAAGATAGTTTACTAAGTTTGGTGTAAATTATTATTACTAGTCATTATTTAACAAATTTACTTTGTAACGTTTGGAAAGATCATTCCAGATGTTTTCTTTAATACTCCTGCTGAAAGCAGAGTCATCTGCCTGCACGGTGTAATGTTTTTCCAGCTTCTGGAGGATGGGAAGTATCTGGCCACAGGTCGGAATAGAAACAGAACTGAACTTGTTAAACTGACAACTTACAATTTGATATTTATCATTTAAATATTTTCTTACCGAAATTCACGTGCTTCCACTGTTGTAAAAGGGTGCAAACCTTTCACCACAAATCTGGTAACAGATCGATGACATTCGTTTGTTCTTGCCTCAGTCATTTTATTTCTCCCTGCTTCCATGAAAGGAGAAGCTAACGTTGGTGTGCTAGCAGCACCACTCGTGCTAACACTACTAGCCTCTGACCCAGCCAGACTCCGGCAATCCTCGTCAACTAAATGTTACAGGAGAGGGAGATTATTTATAAAATACAGTGGAAGCAGTATAGCTAAAAGGTAACAAGTGAAAGAATTTGACGTTACCTGCTGTAACAACGGAGGTGGACGCTTTCTCTCCACTTCTCCTCCAAGCAGCGTGTTAAAAACGGTACATTTCTTCAAAGTCACCGCATGCTGAGTGGCCAAATGCTTCTGCATGTTCGACGTATTTCCTCCCTTTATCGTAATGGACGCGTTGCATGCGTTACAAGTAGCCCTGGTCTCATCTTTTTTCGTGAAATGAAGCCAAACGCTTGAGCGCTTCCTCCGCGACGCCATTTTGAACACCATAGATATCTTATATAGACACCACCACGCCACCACCACGCGGGCGCGGCGCATGTCTGTGATGTCAGCGCTTAAATACGTCACCACCATGAGTCTGCAGAACCGATAAGCTGAATCGTTAAGACAAGCATCCTACAATTCCATGGAATTGACTATTAAGAACCGGTTCTCTAACAGAACCGGTTCTCGGTTCCCATCCCTAGGTGAGGGTCTGCTGGGAACATCTGGCACAGTCTCCTGTGAGACGGAGCTTCAACTCACCTCCAGCAGAGCTTCAGACACGTTCCGTTGGAGGTGGGGACATGGAGTCAGTGGGCCACGTTCTGTGCCTCTACCTGGAGAAAACTAGCCTGGCCCTCGCCTTCCTGCACAGCTCCGCTCAATTCTCATTTCCCTTCACTGCTCAGTCTGGGACTTCTCCCATAGACAACGATTTCTCCGGCTGATTTTTGACCGGACCAATCAGAGAAAAGAAGGGGCGGAGTTTTTGGCCCCTAACCCACGCCCCCACCTGTCCCAGCGCAGCCAGCTCGCAGCCGCATGTTCTCATTCAAAGCGATGCAGGACTGTTTTATATGTGACACAAATTTATTAATTTCCCCTTCTTAATCCCTTATCTGGAGTTTTTTTTTTGCCAAAAGTCAAGTGATCGCTCCCTCCTCCTCCTCCTCTCCCTCCGCTGATGAGGAAACGTCTGAGTTTATCATTTGTGTCACATATAAAACAGTCCTGCATCGCTTTGCATCGCTTTGAATGAGAACATGCGGATGCTCGCTGGCTGCGCGCTGGGACAGGTGGGGGCGTGGGTTAGGGGCCAAAAACTCCGCCCCTTCTGTTCTCTGATTGGTCTGGTCAAAAGTCTACCGGAGAAATCTTTGTCAATGGGAGAAGTCCCAGACCCTAGTCCGAAGCGAAGTGAAGGACAAGGGTCTGGCTTTAACCAGGCTAGGAGAAAACCCACGCCAGCACGAGAAGAACATGCAAACTCCACACAGAAAGAGCCCAGGTCCAACCAGGGATTGAACCCAGGACCTTCTTGCTGTGAGGCAACCGTGCTAACCACTGAGCCATCATGCTGCCAGATGTGGTGCGTGGTGAGGCGACGCCCTCTATTGGCCAGCCGCCACTGGTAGAAAGAGACATCGCGTCCCTGAGGACTCTTCTTCAGTTGCAGCAAAGTTCAAAATTTAAAGCAACTCTCCAGATAAACAAACTGTTGTGTAAAAATGACAAAATGTCCAAAGTAGATTTGTCGATCTGGTTTTGCTGAAGCTGCTGGAGTAACCTCCTCGTTCGTGTTGCCAAGAGACTGTGACAGACAACGATTGTTGCCATGGTTACCAATCATCTAATCGCCATGGTGATGAGGCGATGCACTCGCTGTGAAGCAAGTTGTGACGAGGTCTGCAAAAGAGTAGATGTTTTGAGAAACTTTTAAAGACAAGTCAAATTAGGGACCTTGGGAAATATTCCAAGTTGAAACCTTTTCATTGGAATTCTTTGGGAATGATTGTACGAACTGCATAAACCTCATTTTCTCATGACGTCATGTCATCTATCTTATGATAAAAGTTTTATCATAAGATAAATGACATGTCATGATAAAATGAGTTTGACCCAAATTTAATATATTAACTAATTAATGACGTAATTTGTATGTGATGTCACTGATGACATCACCACACAACTTCTATTGAACAAAACTAGACATGTTGTAAAAATAAAAAACTGTACATGTTGTTTAATATGTTGGCCTTTTTTAAATCTGCACAACAAAAATAATTTCTTCAGGGTGAGTTCAACAGCAAAACTATTAACAGCGTTCAAAAAATGTTAAAAGATGGGATTTAATCTGTTTTTATGTGTGAATGTCGAAAATGTTTTCAAAGTTAATCTTTTTTTTCTGTTTACATGTGACAGAATGAAAACATGTCAGATAATGTGTTAAAACTTGTGAAACGTTGGCAGACCTCGTCGTCGAGCCGTCGTACAGGATCAGCTGTGTGCGACACAAGAGTGACGGCGTCTGTTTGTGTTTTAGCAACGGTGGACAACTCTCAGAAAGCCTACCAGGACGCCTTCGACATCAGCAAGAAGGACATGCAGCCAACACACCCCATCCGGCTGGGCCTGGCCCTCAACTTCTCCGTCTTCTTCTATGAAATCCTGAACTCGCCCGAGCAGGCCTGCTCTCTGGCCAAGCAGGTGGGCCCGTCAAGTCCTAAGAGCCATTCTGTTTCTGGGCTCACGGGGGTCCCAACGTTTAGATCGACCTTTAGCTTTTCATCAAAGTTCAGCCTTTTCTTGAACTTACCAGTTAACGTCACCGATGTTCATCTTTACATTTGTCTCTGCAGGCTTTCGACGAGGCGATCGCTGAGCTCGACACCTTAAACGAGGACTCGTACAAAGACAGCACGCTGATCATGCAGCTACTAAGGGACAACCTTACTGTGAGTATAAACTTGGTTTAAGGACACAAACTTTGATAATAACTTCAGTACACATGAGCATAATGAAAAACTAAGTTTTCACCACTGTACTGTATGTATGTATAGATAGATAGATATAGATGGATAAGATATAGATGGATAAGATATAGATGGATAAGATATAGATGGATAAGATATAGATGGATAAGATATAGATGGATAAGATATAGATGGATAAGATATAGATGGATAAGATATAGATATAGATAGATATAGATATAGAGAGATAGATAGATATAGAGAGATATAGATAGATAGACCCTTTGTGGGATGGGTGGTGGCCGAGGGCGGGGACCCTGGCGGTCTGATCCTCGGCTACAGAAGCTGGCCATTGGGACATGGAAAGTCAACTTTATTGTCAGAACTGCAATATGTACAGGACATACACAGGACCGAAATTGCGTTTCTCTCAGTCCCTCGGTGCAACAGTAACCATCTAAACACTAAACACTAAAACATTTAATAAACATAAGCATAAAATAGTAAAAAAGTGTAACACTGTCCAATGTCACCTCTCTGGTGGGGAAGGACCCTGAGCTAGTGTGTGAGGTTGAGAGGTTCCAGCTAGAAATAGTCGGACTCACCTCAACGCCTGGCTCTGGAACTAGTTTCCTTGAGAGGGGTTGGACACTCTTCTACTCTGGAGTTGCCCCTGGTGAGAGGCGCCGAGCAGGAGTGGGCAAACTTGTTGCCCCCCATCTTGGTGCCTGTACGTTGGGGTTCACCCCGGTGAACGAGAGGGTAGCCTCCCTTCGCCTACGTGTGGGGGGACGGGCTCTGACTGTTGTTTGTGCCTATGCGCCAAACGGCAGCGCAGATTACCCACCCTTTTTGGAGTCCTTGGAGGGGGTATTGGAGAGTGCGCCTCCTGGGGACTCCCTTGTTCTGCTGGGGGACTTCAACGCTCACGTGGGCAATGACAGTGAGACCTGGAGGGGTGTGGTTGGGAGGAACGGCCCCCCTGATCTGAACCCGAGTGGTGTTTTGTTGTTGGACTTCTGTGCTCGTCATGGATTGTCCATAACGAACACCATGTTCAGGCATAAGGGTGTACATATGTGCTCTTGGCACCAGGACACCCTAGGTCGCAGTTCGATGATCGACTTTGTTGTCGTCTCATCTGATCTGCGGCCGCATGTCCTGGACACTCGGGTGAAGAGAGGGGCGGAGCTGTCAACTGACCACTACCTGGTGGTGAGTTGGCTCCGATGGTGGGGGAGGATGCCGGTCAGACCTGGCAGACCCAAACGTATTGTGAGGGTCTGCTGGGAACGTCTGGCAGAGTCTCCCGTAAGACGGAGCTTTAACTCCCACCTCCGGGAGAGCTTTGAACACGTTCCGAGGGAGGCGGGGGACATTGAGTCCGAGTGGGCCATGTTCCGCGCCTCTATTGTCGAGGCAGCTTATCAGAGTTGTGGCCGCAAGGTTGTTGGTGCCTGTCGTGGTGGCAACCCTCGAACCCGGTGGTGGACACCGGCGGTGAGGGATGCTGTCAAGCTGAAGAAGGAGTCCTATTGGGCCTTTTTGGCCTGTGGGACCCCGGAAGCAGCAGATAGGTACCGACAGTCCAAGCGGCATGCGGCTCGGGTGGTTGCTGAGGCAAAAACTCGGGCGTGGGAGGAGTTCGGAGAGGCCATGGAGAATGACTTCCGTACGGCTTCGAGGCGATTCTGGTCCACCATCCGGCGTCTCAGGGGGGAAAGCGGTACGCGACCAACACCATTTATGGTGGGGATGGCGTGCTGTTGACCTCAACTCGGGATGTTGTGAGTCGGTGGGCGGAATACTTCGAAGACCTCCTCAATCCTACTGGCACGTCTTCCACTGAGGAAGCGGAGCCTGGGGACTTTGGGTCGGGCTCTCCAATCTCTGGAGCTGAGGTCACCGAGGTGGTTAAAAAGCTCCGCGGTGGCAGGGCTCCGGGGGTGGATGAGATTCGCCCTGAGTTCCTTAGGGCTCTGGATGTTGTGGGGTTGTGTTGGCTTACGCGACTCTGCAATATCGCGTGGACATCGGGGGCAGTTCCCTTGGATTGGCAGACTGGGGTGGTGGTTCCCCTATTCAAAAAGGGGGACCGTAGGGTGTGTTCCAACTATAGGGGGATCACACTCTTAAGCCTCCCTGGTAAGGTCTATTCAGGGGTTCTGGAGAGGAGGGTCCGTCGGATAGTCGAACCTCGGATTCAGGAGGAGCAGTGTGGTTTTCGTGCTGGTCGTGGAACACTGGACCAGCTCTACACCCTCAACAGGGTCCTGGAGGGTGCGTGGGAGTTTGCCCAACCAGTTTACATGTGCTTTGTGGACTTGGAGAAGGCATTCGACCGCGTCCCTCGGGGGGTTCTGTGGGGGGTACTCCGGGAGTATGGGGTACCAGGCCCTTTGATATGGGCTGTTAGGTCCCTGTACGACCGGTGTCAGAGCTTGGTCCGCATTGCCGGCAGTAAGTCAGGCTCGTTTCCAGTGAGAGTTGGACTCCGCCAAGGTTGCCCTTTGTCACCGATTCTGTTCATAACTTTTATGGACAGAATTTCTAGGTGCAACCAAGGTGTTGAGAGGATCCGTTTTGGTGGCCTTAGAATCGCTTCTCTGTTTTTTGCAGATGATGTGGTCCTATTGGCTTCATCAGATCGTGATCTACAGCTTTCGCTGGAGCGGTTTGCAGCCGAGTGTGATGCGGCCGGGATGAGGATCAGTTCCTCCAAATCCGAGGCCATGGTCTTGAGCCGGAAAAGGGTAGCATGCCCTCTCCGGGTCGGGGAGGAGGTCCTGCCCCAAGTGGAGGAGTTTAAGTATCTCGGGGTCTTGTTCACGAATGAGGGAAAACTGGAGCGTGAGATCGATAGGCGGATAGGTGCAGCGTCCGCAGTGAAGCGGGCGCTGTACCGGTCTGTCGTGGTGAAGAGAGAGCTGAGTCGAAAGGCAAAGCTCTCAATTTACCGATCGATCTACGTTCCCACCCTCATCTATGGTCATGAGCTTTGGGTTGTGACCGAAAGAACGAGATCTCGGATACAAGCGGCTGAAATGAGTTTTCTCCGCAGGGTGTCTGGACTCTCCCTTAGAGATAGGGTGAGAAGCTCAGTCATCCGGGAGGGACTCGGAGTAGAGCCGCTGCTTCTCCACATCGAGAGGAGCCAGTTGAGGTGGCTCGGGCATCTGGTTAGGATGCCTCCTGGACGCCTCCCTGGTGAGGTGTTCCGGGCATGTCCCACCGGGAGGAGACCCAGAGGAAGACCCAGGACACGCTGGAGGGACTATGTTTCTCGGCTGGCCTGGGAACGCCTTGGGATTCCCCCAGAGGAGCTGCTCCAAGTGGCTGGGGAGAGGGAAGTCTGGGCCTCCCTACTTAGGCTGCTACCCCCGCGACCCGACCCCGGATAAGCGGACGAAAATGGATGGATGGATGGATGGATGGATAGATAGATGGATAGATGGATGGATGGATGGATAGATAGCTTTATGTGAAAGGGAGACAATTCAACTTATTCCTTCATCTTTAAAAACTGTTAGGATAGGCTAAGTGCTTGGTGAATGTACAGTACTGTTCATGTATTCATTTATAAAAAATAAAAAGCAAAAACATTTTTTTTTTTTACTATGATCCTATTGGTGTAGTGGCTAGGGAATCAGACTTGGGATCCGAAGGACCCAGGTTCGAGCCACGGCACACCTTGGGGTGTCTATGAGTGCACATCTATTTTCCCCAGCTCCCCGGGCGCTGACTACGGCTGCCCACTGCACCACCTGGTGGTGGTTGGGTTAAATGCAGAGACCAATTTCGTCTGTCAAGTATGGGAAACATACACAGATGACAAAAATGTGACATTTATACTTACAAATTTTTGACATACGAGCGCCCCCTAGGGACGGAACTTGCTCGTAAGTCGGGGACTACCTGTATATAGATGGCACTTTGAGATTTCTATTAATGAAAAGTGCGGTATAAATTGAATTCATTATTATTATTATTACATAGATATGGTGTCGTGACCAATGGTGGAGTCCCAGCACCAGCCTTTGGAACCGCTGACCTTTGAACTTTTAAGTTGTTGCCTGATTAGTTGATATAGCTTTATATTTACTGTATCACCTGACCAGTGCTGGCACTTTGCATCACACCAGAACAAGCAGGATCAGGAGCAGAGCGGCTTCTGTTGCAGATCAATGAAAAATATCCTGACCCGATACTTGTGATCAGATCAGGACGTCTCGAAGTCACCATGTACAGAATTAAAATGCTTTTAAACAAAATCATAGATTCATCCTACAGTTACAGAAGTTATAAAACCTCAAGGTTCTATATTGTCATGGGCATCACATGTGGTACATGAGGTGGAATGGAATTATGTACACAAGTTCCCAGTTACTCCCAAAAATACTAAAATATGAAGTATAAAAAGAAACCATAAATAAGGATATGATATTTACACAATAAGTGTATTAAACAGCAGCCTGAACATGAGTCTGTAGTGAGCAGATGTGTATGAATACAGCAGCTTAAAGGCAAGAGATCAGCAGCACATATATGTCACATGTCACCAGTTAAAGTGACATCACACTAGCCGTGTTTCCATCAAGGTTTCTTGATGCACATTTTGAAGTATCGCATCAGAAAAGCTGAATGGAAACGGTACGATTCGAATTAACTTCCTCTAATTTGCAAAAAAGTTGATACGCTCGCTTGAGGTGGTTTTTGGGTTCTTCGAATCAGAGCCGATGCGCAAAACGAGAGATGGAAACAGATTTGCCGACTCAGTTCTGCCGTAGCGAACATTCACGTCACGTGACTTCGTCTCCGGACAACATGTAACATCGCTAAAACTAGTTGGCATGACAGAATAAATACAACTTGCCCGATAGCAACACGTACCTGAAATGTTCTCTCCATTTTGCCGAGATGTGTGGTCGGGTCCTGTTTTCAACCGCTACTTCCTGTTTACTATAGACATGCGTAACACTGACGTAATGACGCTGACGTAATGACGTCTTGACGTAATGACGCTGACGTAATGACGTCTTGACGTAATGACGCTGACGTAATGACGCTGACGTAATGACGCTGACGTAATGACGCTGACGTAATGACGTCTGACGTAATGACGTCTGACGTAATGACGTCTGACGTAATGACGTCTGACGTAATGACGTCTGACGTAATGACGTCTGACGTAATGACGCTGACGTAATGACGCTGACGTAATGACGCTGACGTCTGACGTAATGACGTCTGACGTAATGACGTCTGACGTAATGACGTCTGACGTAATGACGTCTGACGTAATGACGTCTGACGTAATGACGTCTGACGTAATGACGCTGACGTAATGACGTCTGACGTAATGACGCTGACGTAATGACGTAATGACGCTGACGTCTGACGTAATGACGTCTGACGTAATGACGTCTGACGTAATGACGTCTGACGTAATGACGTCTGACGTAATGACGTCTGACGTAATGACGCTGACGTAATGACGCTGACGTAATGACGTCTGACGTAATGACGCTGACTGACGTAATGACGCTGACGTAATGACGCTGACGTAATGACGTCTGACGTAATGACGCTGACGTAATGACGCTGACGTAATGACGTCTGACGTAATGACGCTGACGTAATGACGCTGACGTAATGACGCTGACGTAATGACGCTGACGTAATGACGCTGACGTAATGACGCTGACGTAATGACGCTGACGTAATGACGCTGACGTAATGACGCTGACGTAATGACGCTGACGTAATGACGTCTGACGTAATGACGCTGACGTAATGACGTCTGACGTAATGACGTCTGACGTAATGACGCTGACGTAATGACGCTGACGTAATGACGCTGACGTAATGACGCTGACGTAATGACGCTGTGCATGGCCCGGTAGATTCGCTTCAAGCCAGTTGATGGAAACACTTCTGACTCGCATTAATTTTTATTTACATTTTTGCGAAATGTCAAAAATTCGCTCAAAATTCGAATTGAAAATAGATGGAAACACGGTTATTATTTATTCATTCATGAGTCTAACAGCCTCAGGGTAGAAGCTGTTCCTCAGTCTAGTGGTTCTACATTTGATGCTCCTCAACCTCCGTCCTGAGGGGAGTGGGGCAAAGAGTGAGTGTGCTGGGTGAGTGTGGTCTTTCATGATGCAGGTGTCTCTCTTCCTGCATCTGGAGGTGTAAATGTCTGTGATGGTGGGGAGACTGACTCCAACATCTTCTGTGCAGCCTTCACCACTCTCTGCAGAGCTTTTCTTTCTGCAGCTGTGCAGCCTCCATGCCACACGTTGATGCTGGAGCAGCGTGTGGGGTTTTATTCTTTGATCTCTGCAGCGTTGATGACGTGGCTGATCCTGTGTTTTCTGTCTGCTTGCAGCTGTGGACATCAGAAAACCAGGGAGACGAGGCTGAACCTGGAGACGGAGACAACTAGAGCGCACTTCACTGTTAATCCACCCCCACCCCCTGCTTCTCTCCCCCTTTCCCTCCTCCTCCTCCTCTCTTCGTACACATGAAACAG
>JBBPBX010088558.1:2955-14470 GCA_038048925.1 Garcialebias charrua
ATATATATATATATATATATATATATATATATATATAAATGGTAAATGGAGCTTATTTATATAGCGCTTTCCAGCCCCCTGTGAGGAGCCCCAAAGCGCTTTACAATACCAACCATCCACCCATTCATACACACATTCATACACCGGTAGCGGCGACTGCCATGCAAGGCGCCTTCCAGTCCTACCGGGAGCAACTCGGGGTTAAGTGTCTTGCCCAGGGACACAACACCACATGGTGTGGGGAACCGGGATTCGAACCTCCAACCTTCCGATCGGGGGACGACTGCCATTACCACTACGCCACGGCCGCCACTATTATGCACCCGTGGGTGAATAATTAAACCACATTATGTTTTGATTATGTTGGCTACAGTCTGCTCGTTCAATGTTGAACACACCCCTTTTAAACTTTCTGATTTTAATCAGGCTTGATGACTCCGCTCTAGTGGAGTGCCTGTGGATTACACCTATAAAAACATTAGGCTGAGGTCTACAGAGTGCGGAGGTTTGTTGAAGGAAGCAGAGGTTTGTAGAAAGTAACTGAGTTTGCTGAAGGAAGCTGCTGTGCTGTGTTGTGTGTGCTCAGGAGTGTTCTCCGCCCACCCTGGCCGTTTGGATTAAGCTCCATTGGGAGTTGTGGACGACCAAGTACGTGCTTGTGAGGGCTCTAGTTTTTATTAGAATTGTGTGTTAGAGCATTTGGAGTGCTCGTGGAAGCTCTAGTTCAGCCTAGAGATTGGGGTTTGAGCCGTTGTGGCTCGTGTGAGTGTTTTTTGACATTAATTGCAGCATTTGTGTGGCTGTCCGTGGAGGGTCAGCTATTGTGGGTGAGCTACCGTTTTGCTTTATTATTTTGAGAACTTTGATGGCCTATGAGATTGGTAACCCCATTTCATCTCTGTTGTTTTATAGAGGGACGTTTTTGTCAGGTAGACCGCCACTTGAGAGGCTTCGACTGCCCCGTAGGGGGTTGGCCCTGCTCAAGTGTCATTATTTTAAATTTGGCCAAACTCACCGGGTCCACCTTTCATTTCTTACTTTCTTTTTTCTTTTTTTTTTGGTGACATAGGGCCAGAAGAAGGTGAGCTCCAGACCAGGAGGGAGCTGCCTGTGAAGACCTCGCCAGCAGTCGGGAGAAGATTATAAAAAGCTAAATAAAGTTCCCTTATCAGTTAGTCCACTGCAATGCAACCACATGAATTAGAGAATTATGCCCCTGCGTGGTTCACCTGAAGAAATACAATCACGCCTTTTAAGGCAGGTGGGCATCAGCGTCAGCAAGGAGGCTCTGCCCTCTTTGCATAAAAGAGGCTGACATCCCACCTTCATCCTCTTTTTGCCCTTCATCGAGCTTCACACCTGAACTTCACAGATCTTTGTAGGACTTAGCGAGACTGGATCGCTCGACCGGAGGTGAGCTTGCTCCCTGCCCAGAGCATCACGAGGACTTCCCTGCAAGCACTCGGTTTAGCGGACGCTAGCCTAGTTTTGTCGACTTTGACTACTTTTGGCTGTTTCGTTGCCCAGTTAGCGGGGCTAACTGTGCCACATGCCCACCTGCTACCCTTCGTGCTAACAGGATTAGCTGCAAGCAAACAGCGCAGCAACGAGAGGGCTTCTTCTGACCATGCTTAGCAAACGGCTAGCTGGTTATCACTCGACGCTCTTCTCAGCCATGGCTCCAGATAGTAGACTGTGGAAGAGGAAGAGGAACAAGGACTCTAACAAGACCAGCAGACCAGCGAGCCCCGGCTCCCGAGCCTGCCCCAATGGATGTGGCTATTTCCTAGCCGCAACGGACATCCACGAGGCTTGTCCAGTCTGCTTAGGAATGCTACATGCGAGAACAACGCTAGACTCCCCTGACTCCTGCCCTCCCTGCAACCAGATGTGTGGGGCCGTAAGACGAAGGCGCATGGAATTTGTGACCAAGGCCATGGGTGGCTCCACCGCAACGAGAGAACCGTTCCCCACTGAAGCCCTCACTCCCACTGTGGAGCTAGAGGCTAACGAGCTGGAGGACAGTGGGAACGTCAACTGGGGAGAAGACATGGACATGGTGGGCCCCGTGGGGGACTCCACCACTGAATTCGAAACAAGGGACTTGTTACGAGCAGATGAGCTCTTGCTAACAGCCTCGGGCGAGCTAACAAATGACGAGGCCGACAACGAGGATGATTGAGAAGACGAGGACTTCTCCGAGAGCCCTGCTCCAGGCCTCCTGGAGGCAGATATGTCCACACCCGCTTTGTTTGAGCTGTGTCGCAGAGCCACGGACGCACTAAGTATTTCTTGGCCTGAGCCCCCACCTCGACAACAGGTAACGAGGTTGGCGGGGAACTTCTTCTTTGCCAAGCAGCAGTCAGCCACGAGGCACAGGATGCCAATCTTCCCTGACTTCCAGACTGAGTTGACACGCACTTGGGCTGAACCCAGGGCCCCCATGACTTTAACTCTCTCCTAGTTTCTTGACGTAGCCGGCATGGAGGCGGCGGGCATGGCTAACATTCCACAGATGAGGACACCTTGGTGGCTCATTTAGCCTCCAGGATGTCGAACGCAAAGCCCACTCTACCCAGCAAAGCTTGCCTCGTGTCAGCCATGTAGCTTGAAAAGAGTTACCGTGCTCAGGGCCTCACGGTGCGCGCCATGAACACTTCAGCCATGATGCAAGCCTACTTGGCTGAAAAGCTACGGGAGCTCCAGTCAACCTCTAACAAAATGAAAGTGGCCGAGGTGCTGGAAGAGGCCACAGGGCGACATACTTTGTCCTCCACCTTATGGGGACGGTGGCCATTGCTCAAGGGAAAGCCATTGCAGAGACTATCATCGCTCAGCATCACCTGTGGCTAACGCTGACTGACCTGCCAGAGGGCCAACGTGCAGCATTCCTCCACCACCCCATCGAGCCCACGGGGTTGTTCGGGGGCATGCTCAAAAGGATCCAAAGCAGGTTGGACCAGAGACGTAAACAAGAAGAGGCCTTGCGGGAGGGTTTGCCCAAAAGACAGTTTATGCAACCCAGAGACTCCAGTGGGCACAGGGACGCACAGCCATGACAGCACTCGGCCACACGCCGCCCAACCCAAAAGAGACCTGCACTCGAGGGGGAGTAAGCCAACTTCCAACGGGGCCTTCCTGGGGAGGCCAAGCCTGGGCAAGGCACAGGTTTGTACCGCGTCAGTCGGGCCCTCTGAGGTCCTCCTCAGCAAACCGTGACAGGAAGCAGGTCTGCCTAAGCCAGGACTTCTTCGCTTCCACCATTTAGGTAATTCTACCGACAGGGAAAAGCGGAACACCGAACCATTAAATCCAGACCTTGTGCTAAATAAGCAACGAGTTGCTGGTCCAGTAAATGTGAACACAAAAAATCACTCAAATGTTTGTGTAACAGTGGGAAATTGTTGTTTAAACTTGGCAATAAAGTCTCAGAAAACACAAATTGTCCTGTGTCACGAATGCAAAAACACAGCACTTTTTTATGCAAATGGTGTCAATAAAGAGCACGGACAAGCCGGCTCTGATAAGACACACAGTCAGAGACAATGAGCCCCTGCTTGGGACTGGAGGCCTGTCTACAACAGACAGACTCTCTGGCTCCAGCAGAGGGACAGGCAGACCCACTAAGCAACGGGCGGCAGGGGGCCTCCCTCCCCCCTCCTGTCCCTCTCACACACACGTGTCACAGAATAAACATGCCCTCCAGACTAACAGCCCACGCGGCTGCATGGAGATCATGCAAACCAGGTCACTGGGTCATGTCCACCGTGACACTGGGACTCAGGCTGCAGTTCTTCAGACGTCCTCCTCCCTTCTCGGGGGTGCTGTCATCAACCATCCGCCCAGAGCGTGCACATGTCTTGAGAGAGTAAATTTGCACCATGATACAGAAAGGGGCCATAAAGATGGTGCCTGTTCATGATGTAAACTAAGGCCATTACAGCAAGTAGTTTGTGGTCCCAAAGCAAGAGCAGGGCTTGCTGCCAATTTTGGACCTAAGAGGTCTGAACAAAAGGATAAGCACATACAAATTCAGCATGTTAACACTAAAACAGGTGCTCTACTCGATACGACCGACAGACTACTTCTGCAGTGTCGACCTGAAGGACGCCTTCTTCCACATAAGCATCAGGCGCAGGCACCGAAAATTCCTGTGCTTTGCCTTTGAGGGCAACGCGTACGAATATCAGGCAATGCCTTTTGGCCTAAAAACCGTACCAAGAAGTTTCACGAAATGCCTGGAAGCGGCCTTGACCCTTCTCAGGGGTCAAGGAGTTAGGGTGCTCAATTATTTGGATGACTTGTTGATTTTGGGAGACAACAGGGTCCAGGCAAAACTGCACACAGACAGAGTGATGTCTCATCTAATGCCCCTTTTCCACCGGTCGGCTCGGGTCGGATGTTACGTCATATGTGCGTCGCAGAGACCCCCTTTCATCCTTTCCCACCGGATATTCCGAGCGGAGCCGCGCGAGATTTCCTGAGATTTTCGGGCTGGTTTCAGAGGGGTACTGAAGCGAGCTCACCCGCTCCGGAAGTAGGAAGGAGGAGACGAGAGCTGTTTTCACGGAAGCGAGGGACGCGATCACTGCAGGACTTTTACATGATAAACACGGTAAAAACAATTATTATTTTTTAAATTTATAGCAAAGATGGGTCTTCAGCTGAACGTGTCCTTAATAAAATCACGTACTGCTCAAAACTGCACGATTTTAAAAAGTAGTTTCGCCACGAGCAACACGCGGCGCGCGGGCGGCTTTATGTCTTTAAATGTAGCTCAATGAACAGATATAAAATATATTTCATAGCTGACTTTAATAGTACGAGGGCTCCTGAGCTTAACCACGCTTTAATATTGTCACGTAGTGGTCAAATATGCTGCATTTAAAGTAGTTTCGCTTTGACTTTTTCCAAAACCTGTGTTTGCACAACGAAAATAAATTATAAAAATTCGAATTTTATTTCAAATAACTCCAACAGGATACATTTCGTATATGAACATGTTGTGATCACACTAGATTTTTTTGAAAAATATCAGCTATGTGGTTTTTGATAGAATTGATAATATGTGATACAAAGTAGAAGGGAGAAAATAATGGACGTAGGTTGACACATTTATGTCTATAAAACATTGAATTTTATTTCAAATAACTCCAACAGGATACATTTCGTATATGAACATGTTGTGATCACACTAGATTTTTTTGAAAAATATCAGCTATGTGGTTTTTGATAGAATTGATAATATGTGATACAAAGTAGAAGGGAGAAAATAATGGACGTAGGTTGACACATTTATGTCTATAAAACATTGAATTTTATTTCAAATAACTCCAACAGGATACATTTCGTATATGAACATGTTGTGATCACACTAGATTTTTTTGAAAAATATCAGCTATGTGGTTTTTGATAGAATTGATAATATGTGATACAAAGTAGAAGGGAGAAAATAATGGACGTAGGTTGACACATTTATGTCTATAAAACATTGAATTTTATTTCAAATAACTCCAACAGGATACATTTCGTATATGAACATGTTGTGATCACACTAGATTTTTTTGAAAAATATCAGCTATGTGGTTTTTGATAGAATTGATAATATGTGATACAAAGTCTTTATTGTGTTCTTCTTCTAGTGGTGGCTAGTACTGTAGTAAATAGCTTGAGGAACACTACTGCCACCATGTGGTAAGACGAGTAGGATTCTGGACCCCGCCCACAGAAGGGGTACAAAAAAGCTGTGGAAACAGAACATAGATGTGACCCGACCCGAACTGAGCCGACCTGAGCCGATCCAACCCGAGCCGAGCCGAGCGGTGGAAAAGAGGCATAAAAGCTCTGGGGTTTATTTTAAACCTGCAGAAGAGCAATTTGTCTCCATCCCAGATTACCGTATTTCTGGGAGTAGAGCTGAACTCTATTCTGTACAGGGCCAAGCTCTCAGAGGCTCGGGTTTCAGCCCTGCAACTCTGCCTAGCACACTTTCAGCTAGGCAGGACAGTGTCTCTCAAGCTCTGCCAGCGTTTGCTCGGCCTCATGGCAGCAGGAATAGTTTGCATTCCTCTGGCCTTATTAAATACGCGGCCCTTTCAGATCTGGCACAACAAACAAACGCAGCTTGCCCCTCCTCAACGGACGAGGGGGCTGACTGTCAGACCAGAGTGCATGGAAGCCCTGGAACCATGGAGGCACCCCACAGTGTTCAGCACAGGAGTCACACTAGGAAGGGTATTGGCCCGGGATCTTGTGACGACAGATGCGTCAAGAACAGGATGGGGGGGGCTGTGCAGGAACCAGTACACCTGCGTAGTCTGAAACCAGCAAGAGGCCCGGCTACACATAAATCTCCTGGAACTGAGAGCAGTGTTTTTGTCTCTGAAAAACTTCTTCAGAAAGGGGCTTGTTTCAAACTGACATGTCCTGATAAAATCAAACAACAGGTATACCATGGCCTACATCAACAGGCAGGGAGGGACAAGGTCCCAACCCCTCCTTAGGTTGAAAAACAAATTACTCGTGTTATGTAGCTCCAGGGTTCTGTCACTGAGGGAAACCCACGTGCCAGGCAAGTTAAACCACGGAGCAGACGCCTGTCCTCCCCTCAGAATGGCGCCTGAACCCACGTATCGTGGACCAGATCTGGGCACGATACGGGAAAGCAGACATAGATCTGTTCACTTGCAGCAACAACGCGCACTGCATCCTGTACCATTCGATATGGGACTCAGTCGCACCACTGAGGATAGATGCCCTGACGTACAGCTGGCCAACAGGGAGGAGGTATTATGCTTTTCCTCCTGTCCCCCTAATTCAGGCGACGCTGGAGCGTGTACGCAGGGGAGCTCTCTCTCTCATATTGGTGGCTCCCAAGTGGCCAAATAAGGCACGGTTTGAAGAAGTGATCTCACTCCTGGCGGGAACACCATGGCAGCTGCCCCTTCACAGGGACCTGCTGACCCAAGCCCATGGGCAGATACTGCATCCACGTCCAGAACTGCGGCAGCTTTGAGTCTGGCCACTGAGAGGGACCAGTTAATGGCTTCCGGTCTGCCAGTAATGTGGTGAACATAATACAGGGAGCGAGAGCACAGTCTACTCAGACCCTCTACGCATGCAAGTGGCATGTGTTTGAGACCTGGTGTCTGGACAGGAATATCACTCCATATTCCTGCGCCCTAGTCCAGCTTCTCACTCTTTTGCAGGACCTGCTGGAGAAGGGACGCTCATTCTCTACTATTAAGGTCTTCTTATCCGCCGTCTCGGCATGCCACGAAGGGTGGGGAGGTAAATCTCCTGGTGCCCACCCTCTCATGATACGGTTCATGAAGGGGGTGCTGAGGAAGAGCCCCTGAGCAGGACTGTGGCCCCTCAATGGGACCTACCTCTTGTGCTGGACGCACTGTGTGAACCACCATTTGAGCCCATTAGCAGCATTAAGATAGACTTATTTTACAAGACTACATTGCTCCTAGCTTTGTGCTCAGCAAAGCATGTGGGAGACCTTCACGCTTTAACAGTACACCCAATGTGTACCAGATTTGCCCCAGACGTGTCAAAGGTCACCCTACGTCCAAACTTTGCCTATGCGCCTAAAGTTCCGACTCTAAATCCCATAAGTCTGGACTTTGAACAGTCAACATTTCCTCCTCCCCCTGCTCTGTCAGCAGAGCAGAGGCGTCTGAATGTGCTCTGCCCCATGAGGGCCCTGAGCGCCTACATGGAGAGAACTAACAGTTGGCGCAAGACAAATCAGCTGTTTGTCTGTTTTGCTAATCCTGCTGCAGGCAGAGCCTTGTCTAAACAGCGCCTCTCACACTTGTTGACTGAGGCCATTAAGAGGGCATACAGCAGCAAAGGTCAGCGGGTGCCCACTGGGGTACATGCTCACTCAACCAGAGGCCTAGCCACTTCCTGGGCCTTATTCAAGGGCGTACCAGTAGCAGATACCTAGGCGGCTGCTAACTGGGCATCATCAAACACGTTTGTGAAACACTACAGCCTAGATGTCACTGCTCGTGACGTGACTCAAGCTGTTCTCTCTACCACAGAGAAATGAGCAGCTGGCGCCTGTGGTCTAAGACACAAGTTCTCATAAGCATGCATTTCCAGAGCATTTCCAGGGAGTGATTGAATTGTGTTCCCATAGTCATGTGGTTGCACCACTGTGGACTGACTGATAAGGGAAATGAAAGTTATGCACCATAACTCATGTTCCCTGAAGGAAGGGAACAAGGTGCAACCCATGTTTGCCCTTTCAATGCCCAAGCTCGGTGAAGTGCACTTAGAGGATGAGGGTGGGACGTCAGCCTCTTTTATGCAAAGAGGGCGGGGCCTCCTTGCTGACGCTGATGCGCACCTGCCTTAAAAGGCGTGACTGTATTTCTTCAGGTGAACCGCACGGGGGCGCAATTCCCATAGTCATGTGGTTGCACCTTGTTCCCTTCCTTCAGGGAACATGAGTTATGGTGCATAACTTTCAGTTTTTATTGAACCCGTCTTTTGTGTCCAGTGTGCACTAAATATGTTGTGTCTCTACGGGGCGTAATAGTTTTTGCAAAATGTATAGACAACTAAACACAGATATGGGAAAAAAAAAACTTTATTGTGGACAATAAGTGTTCCTAATCACATCTGCTGAACAGCACAAATGTGGATAATGTTGCTGCGATTAGGAATGAAATTACAGCCAAGCATTTATATAGAAGCTTCTAACCAGACTGAGAAGATGGAAGAAACTATTTTTGAGTATAAATCTTTTGAGTGTAAAGCCAAATCTTTATGCTCATGAAGGTGTCTATCATTAGCCAAGTCCCTCGTTTATTGCGAGGAATCTGTACCCTGAAGCCCCGCAATAAGTGGAAGGCCGCGAAGTAGGAATAGTACCGTAATTTCTACCATACTTGGCACACCGCCCTATAAATCGCATCAGTCCAAATATGTCTAAATAATTGAAAAATCCATAAATACGTTGCATCAATTATGTGTCACCACTGATATGCCACGTTTATTACACGTCATTGTTGACAACCTGGAAATGTGGGCCGAACCCAGAAATGTGGTCCGATGTGTCAAAAATCGATGGGCTGCTAAATGGCGGCTGCAGGAGCGGGCACGAGAGGACTTTAACAATAATTTAACAAGATTATCACTTAAAAAAGATTATTTGTTTGCTCAAAATTATAGTAAAGATTTGTCTCAGTCTACCTTTTGCTTAATAAATGCACATTGACGGTCAAATCAACTGTATTTCAAAATCCAATTTGTATAAGCGGGAACGCGCAAAGGGAAGAGCCTCTGTTCATTTCTTCTGAATTCAACAAGATAAACACAACTAAAAACAATTATTTGTTTGCTCAAATTTTTAGTAAAGGTGTATCTCAGTCTAATGTTTGCTTAACAAAAGGACTTTAATGGTCAAATCAGCGGTACAGTATTTCAAAATTATTCATTGCCTTGGTGCTCCAGGAGCACACAGACAGAGAGGAAGAAAGAAGGAGGAACACTGCATGTTTCTTCAAATTTTAATGATAAAAGCACCTAAAACAATTATTTGTTTGCTCAAAATATAACAAAGGTGTGTCGTAGTTGAACTTTTACACCAGCAACATCCTTCCCAGTCCCAGTGTTGGTTTTCCCCTCCCCCACTTCAACCCGGTGGTCATAAATGTTGGAGTGCAGCTTGACTCCAACTTAAAGTTTTCATTCATTCATTCAACCTTTATTTAGTCAGGTAAATCTTTTGAACCTCATGGGCTCATTTGCGAAAGCGACCTGCTAAAACTAAAGAACAATGAACAGCAGTGGTAGAATTTCCTTAAAGAATTTCCTTAAACAATAAACAATAAACAAACAAACAAACAATAAACAATAGAAAACAAAAGAGAGAAAAAAAAAACAAAAGAAAGTTTTTTTTTTTTTAACAAAGTATCAAAAAACTAGCAAAGCATTATAAGGTAGACGTATAAAATTTGTTTGATAGTTTGATAAACAGATCAGTTCTGTTGTCAAGACCAGCTTTTTCCAGCTCCGTCTGCTCTCCAAAGTCAAGTCATTTCTCAGCCGTGGTGATCTAGAGAAGGCCATCCATGCCTTTGTGACCTCCAGACTTGATTATTGTAATGCTTTGTATGTTGGTATTAATCAATCCTCCATCTCCCGTTTACAGCTTGTACAGAACTCTGCCGCGCGCTTTTTGACCAACACACGAAAATATGAACACATCACTCCTGTCCTGTCCTCTCTACACTGGCTCCCGGTTCAGTTCAGGATACAGTTCAAGCTGCTGCTGTTTGTTTTCAAAGCTCTGAATGGACTTGCTCCTCTGTACATCTCAGAACTTTTGAAAGCCCATCAGCCCGGCAGAGATTTACGCTCTGCCAGTCAACACCTGCTGGAGGTGCCTCGCTCAAGGTACAAACAATGGGGAGACCGGTCATTTTCTGTTGCCGGCCCAAAAGCCTGGAACAGCCTCCCCCTTGAGCTGCGTGCCACCTCTGATCTGACTCTGTTCAAAACCAGACTGAAGACCCACTTGTTCAAAAAAGCTTTCAGTGTGTAACTTTTATTACTTTTGGTATTTTAGTATGTTGTAGCGTGTGAAGAAGGAGAAACAAACTGATCTGCAAGCAGTTGCCTTTAATCCTTCGAGCGTCAAAACCAGTTACAGAATGAATGAATGAACACACGAACACCTTCTTCTTCTTCACCTGGTAAAACCTGGGGAGCACCTCGCTGGCTCCTCCTACTGGGTGAGAGAGAGATGAGGCCACATGCCTCACCAACACACCACACAGCCCCCCCCCCGAACACCCAGAAGGGCAAATACAAAACATATCAGTCTCTCACAGGGGCCCTAATCAACCTGCCGAACCGACTGCGTCGACTCGGGGGCGGAGAAACGGCTGGCACCCGTGCAGGAACAACATTTTGTGCCACAGGGGGAGGAACACAGTTGGGGGGAGAAAACGGAAGATGGGGTCGAGCAGGAGGGCGGCCGCGTCTAGGAACCTGAGCCGGCAACACCTCATCATCAGCCAACACATAGGCTGGCTTCAGGCGGTCCACTGTAACCAGCTCTCTACGCCCACCCATGTCTAAAACAAAACTTTTCGCGCCCCTTTCGAGCACCCGAAACGGCCCGTCATACGGAGGCTGGAGGGGCGAACGGTGGGCGTCACGTCGCACAAAAACAAAACGGGCAGACTGGAGTGCAGTGGGCACAAACGCCTGCGGGAAACAATGGTGCACAGGACCCGGAACCAAAAGACCACTCTGCGAATAGGGGTCCACCGCTTCGGGGAACCGTGGAGCGGCAGCGTCTAACAAAAACTCCCCTGGGATTCGTACAGGCTGACCAAAAACCAACTCGGCTGATGAAGCGTTGAGGTCCTCCTTAGGAGCTGATCGCAACCCAAGCAGCACCCACGGCAAACGCTCCACCCAGCCAACGTCTGTTAGCGCAGCACGTAACGCCGCCTTAAGAGACCGATGGAAACGTTCAACCAACCCG
>JBBPBX010088559.1:0-14470 GCA_038048925.1 Garcialebias charrua
TGAAGATTAAATATGAAACAAACGTTGAGGCGCTAAGGTTAAGAACAAAGTTTATTTAGATACAGCAGTTAATAGAGTAATAAACGAATTCTCCACCTCTTCAGGAGTTGGTGCTGGGTTCCTGAAACACAAAAATAAACATTACATTAAAACGGTTTACACTTCTCCATTTTAACAGGACTAGATCATTTTCTACAGCGTGAATGTGGGTGAAATGAAAAAATAGAACTTCAGCTCAGCTCTGAACGAGGGTCTGGTTTTAACCAGGCTAGAAGGCCTCAGGATTGTACAGTTTTTTGAATAAACAAATAAAATATTTGCGGACAGTTCGAGACAAATTAATTAGGGCCGAATGAACCGTCACAGTTGGAAGGATTGATCAAAAAGGATTATGACATTCTATCTCAATAATTTTAGGTTATAACACTTAGACAAACGGGAAAGTTGGAAAATTGCAGTGAACCTCCCGTTAGCATAGCATATGCCTAACAGCGGACATTTTATAACTTTGTAACGGTAGACGGCTCACATCGGATTCGCTAACAAAGCGTACAGTGGCGCGTCGTGTAGATAAACAATATCGACTTTAAATAATCCAAATTTAGTTTTTGTAGACGAACTTAGCAGCTAACAGCAAAGCTAACGAGCCACTAGGTCCGACGTGGTTTACGAGACGTAGTCTTATAATTTGTGTATAGGACGTGAGAATGTAGAACCGAACGCATCATACTTGTATTTTCCAATATAAGAAGCAGAGAAAGTGGATTACGTACTTTTGTGAATAGTTCCAGTGAATGTCCACGTCTTGTGAGCGTTCCGGACGCAAAAGACAGTCGTTTCCTGTATAGCCTGAGCAGGGTTGCCAGGTGAGAAATGTAGGATTATCGTACACCCATCATAAACAAAATAAGTATGCTCGATTGTCACTCTATTGTTGAATACTGTAGCGTTTAACAGGCACTCACAGCTTTGTGGCGTCAGTACTGGGGGGAACCATAGACATTAATACGCATTATTGTCTGGGGGCAACTAAAGAGCTCTACAGAAAGTCTTCTGTCACATTTAGAAAAGCACGATTAGCTGGAATTCCAAGACGCCTTCAGGGTTCACGAAAAACTCCGACAGACAGTTGCGACAGGCTGATGGAAACCGGTCACAACTACACGTTCACAGAATGGCGAAATTATTGTATTTTTGGCCTTTGTCGGGATTATTGATCGTACATCGTACAGAGGGCAAAATTATCGTACACCTGGCAAACACTGAGCCTGAGTATAATGGAGACCCCTGATGGACGAAAAAAGGTACTGCAGACAGGAGCATAATAATTTCTAGAAAAGCCAAAAACAGGTCGGAGTCACTTTTATTTTTTAATTTAGTCATCCAGTTGGGTTATTCGTTCTGAAACATTTAATAAAAGTAAAAGGATGCAGGTGCAGATTTTAATAACTGTTTGGAGTCAGATGAATAAAAGAAGAGGACAGATTGGGGTTTGAAGAAAAATAAATAATAATAATAATAGTAATGAATTCAATTTATAACGCACTTTTCATTAATGGAAATCTCAAAGTGCTAAGGAGGGAGTAGCCCTCACAGACAGGTCTTAAATAAATACATCTTTAATTTTAATCTATTGGGGACATAAATTGAATCTCAATTTATAATAAGTGGAGAGTTGGACTTTAAAAATCGACTAAGGGGTGACAAAGACCCGCCAGGGGGTTTTAGTCGGCCCGCAGATGAATCTGAATTATAAAAAAAAAAAAAAAAAAAAAATAAACGCTATTTTCTTAAAAATCTGCAGTAATAAAACAGCTACGCTCGAAGCTCAATTCATGGGTTCACAGTTGCTTCCTAGATGTGGAAAATGGATTTAAAATTCATTCATTTCTAAATTTTGATGCACTTTTAACATGCAGGAAAGGGTTTTAACAGAACTGTTTTTTTGTATGTCCAGAAGCCCAGATTTAGCTTTTTTAGATTTCTCTACCTGGATTATTGAGCATGCATCAGGGTATTTAACAAAACAGTTTGTTGAATAAATGTTTTAAAACGTGCAATCACTGATCAGTTTTTTAATATGTAATGCACTTAAAGACCGTGTAAAGTGAAATTAGATTTGTGTTTTTAGTTTATCACATGGCATAAATATGTGTTATTAATCACCCATATAAATCTGACTGATTAAAAACATTGTTTTCCTTATAAAATTAAGTGTCAAAAATCATGAAAAAACATGATTTTCCCTTAGTCTGGAACTGTGGGGGCGTGTCAGCACGTGGGCGTGGTTTCAGCGCAGTTCTGCAGCTCAGAGAGCAAGTAGGAGGACTCTCTCGCTCAGAGCTGAACTGTGTGGAGGAGGAAGACAGGTTCATCAGTAAACCTGCTCTGTTTGCTCCTTTTTCCAAGAGTTACGCTGTTTTTAGTGCACAAACAACTCTGGTTTTATTTTTAAAGTTGAGGACGCAACTATAATTCATAACTCCGCTGTTCTGTGTTTAGAAGATGAGCGGACTCGCGCGGCTGCACCCGGTCCGACCCGACACATCGCATGCGGGGGCTGTGTTGGTGATTAAAATAAAGAGTAATCACGTTGATAACTAAGTATGCAATGGACCTGTCGCATTTTCTTAGCAAAAAAGGAGCTTGTGAACTTGTAGGGCACAGGCTTAGCAATAAAAAAAAGAAAGAAAGAAAGAAAAGAAACAGGAAAGGCGGCGGCGGTGTCCGGAGGCTGAGGAGGGAGACGGTCAGTAGCAGGTGCCCTGACCATTAAAACATCCTGGGAAGATGCAGGAACGAGGCATAATTGATTAGCTAGCTAACAATGAACAAAATATCTATGCTATTGCTATCTGATGCTATCTGCGAGTCGCGAGTGAACGGCTCCACCCATGCGAAGAACAATTTATATCACTAGAGCAGCAGGGGGTAGGGCTATACTAATGAGGACCGCGTGACGAAACGCGGTCCCGTTTAAAACACGCCTAAAAAATCCTGAAACACACATGTCTTTATACACAGTTTCATGTATAACTTCAAAATTAATTGAGCTACAATTTTGAGACTTTTTACTCATTTACAACATTACAATTATCACATTTATAATGTTTATTTAAGAAAATGTTGAAATTCACTTTACACGGTCTTTAAATGTTAAACTGAGTAAAAATGTAAAAGGACAATTAATTTAATGTTAATATTTTTATAATTTCTTTATTCTTTGCACTAATACAAAGACAAAAGTGGACTTTTGGAATGAGTATTCTGGTCTGACCCCCTTGAGATCAGATTAAGCTGTATGCGGCCCCCAGATCAAAATGAGTTTGACACCCCTGGACTAATAGTTATATACCTGGAACAACAGGCCAAAATGAAAGAGCCCACATTTTACTTTGAATAAATGAGCCACTGAGCTTAATAATTTCAAATTGACAATTCAGGAGGGCATCTAGCGGTGCCGTTTAGACATGAAAATATACACGATACATAAATAAATCCAACAAGAAGGCAGATCTTAGAAGGCTCAAGGAATTTGCTAATTATCATAGACTGTATACTAGCAAGGGGGTCTTAGAAGACCGTACATTGTACGTTCTGAAATAAAAGTAGGCTACAGTATTTTTTGATTTCAGGGTTAAATTGATTATTTCACTTTTAGGTAAACTAATGTTTTGGATCTGTTGTGCAGATCAGATTAAAAGATGCCTCCGTCGAAGGATCCATAATAAAGATTGTTAACAGAAAATTAATTTGATCCTGGTCTGTTAATGATTTTTTAATTTTTTAAATAGCCTCATTGAACAGTGTTGATGGAACGGCAAGAGTGAGTCTTATAAATCCCACCTCATCTATACAGAACACATAATGGTAAATATGCATTAAGATAGGCCTCTGTCAAAACACATGCAGCATCTGACTTTTGAATCTCGGCTACTGTGGTTATTGATCAGATCGGATCAGATTTAATATGAAGGTGTGTCCAGAAACTGACTCACTGTGACTTCACTGGGAAGAACAACAACATGGCTGGACTCATATGCAACCTTGCTCAAGAACTTTTGAGGGGCTTACGCAAGGAACGACTGAAAACAACAAAGGCACCAAAAGAACAAAAGACTGTCCACAAAAACTTTCAGCCGAGCAGAGGCAAAGACTTTCTCAAAGAACTGTCAAAACATGGTCATCAGACACAAATGGCCAGGATATACGGTCCGGATTTGGGGGGTCCGGACGAGAATCAGAACCCAGTGAACGTCTCACTGGGGGCTGGAACAAGAGAAAGCTGAACACGTTCTCCAAACAGACAAGAGAACAAATGGTCCTGAAGTCACTCACACCAGCAAAGGCCGCACCCCATATTGATCTGTGAGGATCTGTCGTTGATCTTAGTAGCCGGGATCAAAACTACAGTTGCTATGATAAATTTTTAATGAAACACATAGGCACATTAGGGCCTGCCAGCGCAGGCTTCATGATTTTTAGTTATACTGTGCTCAGGTGGATCTGACGACTTGCTTCTTCTGGTTCCTGTAACTCTGTGGTGAAGCTGAAGGGGAGCAAGGGAAATGATCCTAGCTCCTGACCCCAAAACGAGTTAACTTTTATATTTTTGTTTTTGCAGTTATCCTTGGCGGAGTGCAGAAATCTGATGTGTCACAAGGGGTACATTTTGGTAAATGATTATAATTTTAAAGAAAATGAGATGATATCGTAGATTACAGTTAGCTATATGGTTGTGAAAACCAAATTAGTGGTGGCAATAGGCTGAGGTTTAGGAAACATCTGACACTAGTGCTAAGGTTAAAGGATGGTAAATTTAGACACAATTTCCAATTTATTAACCAAATAACTTTGGCATAATTGAAACAAGGTAGAGTTTTGTTTCAAAAGGGGGTTAAGGGGCTGACAGATGTTTCTAAAAATAGAGAGGTTGGAATTGGTCCCTAGAAATAACTAATTAGAAATAACTAGATTGTAAATGTTTCCTAGAAACAACTAGGTTGACAAATGTTCCTAGAAATAACTAATTAACTAAAAGATGAACTGATAAATTGGCGTTATAAACAAAGTTCACTTGCGTTGATATGAGGCGGCATCGGTCTTGAACGTTTTATTTTCTTTAATCATGTCATGGAGGAAGGAGTATTGATGTAAGCATATTTCAAATGAGCAATTAACAACACTGTTTTTTTTTCCCTCTGTGAAAGTGTGTGAAGCAGGATGGGGGACGAAGTGGACCTGATCAGAGGGTGTTTAGAAATATGATGGTTCTGTAGAATTATAGCAATTGACTTGACGAGACGACATGTGACTTATTGACTCAGGAAAAAGGTGTATAGAACCACAGGTGTACAATGTTTTGTGAATTATGCTCTGCCGCCGCTTGCTATGTTATTTTTTTTAATTATGCTCTGCCGCCGCTTGTGATGTTATTGTTATGTGTGTAATTTCTGCTATAAGCTGAGTGAAAAGGTACAGTATTTTTTGTAAGTATGAACCGCCTTAAAACTACTCATAATTAACCCTAATGAAGATTAAGCCTCTTCCAAACCAACTAACATGCATGATTCATTCTTTGTACTACTGATTTATAATTGATTGGGTGTTGTTTGCTGTGGCACATTCTGTTTATGATAGGTGGTTCCTGGAAATGCTCCAGCTGAGGGAGTTTTCTCAACGGAGTCCCGGGGAGGCAAGACCAGACAGCCCTGGTCAGGAAGGACCCGTGGGGGGTCGCTGAACGCACACCACAGGCAGTGCGTGTCAATGCCAGGGGATCCACACGGTTCAGTGTGCTCCAGCCCGTGAACCAGGAAGGAGCTAAAGGATTGGGCTGGACAACAAGAGGAGCTCGCGTTCGAACTCTTGTGCCTTGGTAGACCAAAGTAGCCGAGTAAAGTTGAGTGCGGGCCCAGAAGGACTCTGTTCAATGGGGCCACTCGGTACTGGAACATGCACACATAGAACAGACACCTAAAACGATAAAAACACTACATATTAGAGTCTCACATTACACGAAGAAAACTCGGGAACATAGGAGGACATTCCCGAGCACCCAAGGGGAATGCCCCTGAGTACGTGTAAAAAGTATATTAATGTTTCTGTGATGATGATATAAATCTTGTGTTCTTTCTCTATTTTTGTGTGTTCAAGGGAGACAACTGCCTTGCTGCTGGAGGATGAACTTGGGAACTCAAGGTTCATAATTCTGCAATATCCTAAGCGCTTACTATTAATATCGTTCATAGTTTGCATATATTTCCTTATATTCTACAATTTGCATATTAATAAATTCATTCGGGTCTGGACGACCCACTGGACAATTGGCTGATAAAGATCTTCGGTCACTGGAAACAGGTGTTTGTATCTATAATGGTATCATTGGCTATTTTCTTAGGCATACTTATAACCTGCGGGTGCTGCTGCGTGCCTTGTTTAAAGCTGGGGTATGTAAGATTGTAATGTACGTAGTCTGTAATTTTTCAAACAATATATTTTTAACATATTTCTTCACTCAGTCACTATCTACAGACAAACTGATGTTAGACAAAGTAATCTCTGAAAAAATCTATAGTCCCCTTGCTTCTCTATCAGCATTTATAAAAACACTGAAAACACAAGAGTGACCAGGACACTGACAGCCAATCAAAACAGAGTTGTTTGTCACGCCCCAACCCACGCCCCCACCTGTCCCAGCCGCAGCTCGTTCTCATTCAAAGGATTGCAAAGCGATGCAGGACTGTTTTTTATGTGACACAAAATGTATTAAATATCCCTTCTTTATCCCAGAGCTGGACTTTTATTTAGTTTTTTTGCCAAAAGTCAAGTGATCGCTTCATCCTTCACTGACAGAAATGAGGAAATGGATTTGTCACGACTCACGAGCGAATTAAAACATGTCCAACGTTGCTTTGTGAACCTCTGATGATTTCTGCTGGATTTTGTGTTGTAGGATGAGTGATTCGTGGTTTTATTAAATTTTTTAAACAGTTATATTGTCATATAAACACAGAATATCGCAGCGCAGAGACAGGAGGAGGTGGAGCATTCCAGACATTCCAGAGACCAGCGCTGACAGAAAGAGGAAGTCACGAGCGAATTAAATCATGTCCAACGTTGCTTCGTGAACCTCTGATGATTTCTGCTGGATTTTGTGTTGTAGGATGAGTGATTCGTGGTTTTATTAAATTTTTTAAACAGTTATATTGTCATATAAACACAGAATATCGCAGCGCAGAGACAGGAGGAGGTGGAGCATTCCAGACATTCCAGCAGCGTAGCGACATGAGGAAGTCACGAGCGAATTAAATCATGTCCAAACGTTGCTTCGTGAACCTCTGCTGGTGTCTGCTGGATTTTGTGTTGTAGCTCCATGTTTTTATTTTATTAGAAGGTTTTATTTCCATAAACACAGAATATCGCAACGGCTCTGAGCAGACAGAAGCAGGGGGCGGAGCAGATCCCAAGTTCACCAGAGCTCGGACTGTGCCATATATGGCTCTGAGGGGAGGGAGCAGAATGCTTTTCTGCGCTGAAAATATTTCTAAGTCCCAGAGAGTCCCAGAGTGTTCAAATATCGCAGACCCTAGCTTTAAGGTCTTTGACGGTAAGACTCATCACATCCACTCTGGAAAAACGAGATCCTGAAGTGATGAGACAACTGTTTTTGTTAAAAAACTATAACTTGGAGCATTTTGAAAAAACGGATTAAATATTGTGTATATATTCGTTTTAGCTGCGGTATTAGGTGTGTGATTTTATTTCTTTTGGGATGGACCTCAATTAATGAGGTCCAAAGGGGGTTTTGTTATGAAATAAAATACTTTATCTTTGTGTTTTTATTTATTTTGAAGGAGTCTTTACACGGCGTTCAAAATGATCAAGTTTCTCTTATAGAATGGTAAAGGTTTCCTGAGAGGAGACAGGATGTGAGCATGTAGGCCCCTACTCATGTGAGGTCCTGGTACTTAAGGAATGCTTGAAGTTGGGTCTGTTCTGGTCTCTGAGTGGCTTGTGGGAGAGGGGCCTCTCCGCCTCTTTGTCAGTTTTACGACTTTGTAGAATATATGACTGGGAGAAGTCCACTGAAAGCCACTCTCTGGCTCTGTATGTTTGTTCAGTTAGAAAGTAACAAGAACAGCTCTAAATATGTGTGTAGGGTATGATCTTTAATGTAATTTAATGTCCAGTTACAGTAATTGGTCATTTAGTGGTCTATTAGAGTGTGCGTGTTTATAAGTACTCAGCAATAAATGTACATTTATTTTAGTCATCGATGTGTCTCGGTGCCCCTCCCCCTGGGGCTTGGGGAGACCCGAGCAAGCCGAGGGGAGGCAGTGGTATTTCCTGTCTTCTGGCAATAAAGGGGGGACAACAGTCTCTGAAACAAAACCCCCACAGAAGAGTCAGTTTAAAGCAGGCACCCCCACAGAAGGGTATAAAAAGTTTCCATCCTCCAACAACAAGACAGAAGCAAGCCCACGGATCAGGTTGTATGTTTTCTTTTTCCCTCTCTCTCTCTCTCTCTCTCTCTCTCTATTTTTCTCTCACTGTCCACGTTTTTAAACAAATGTAATGGATGTTAGAAATAGAACAAATGTATTCTGTGACTTTTTAAACTTATAATTAAACTGGTTTTTGGAACTTTAAATTACGTGAGTTTGTTGTATTTTCAGTGTATCTCTCCTTTCTGATCTAAAGTGAACCAAATAACGAATTCTGGGGCAGATAAGAATCAAAGCCAACACTTGTCATGACGTTCTCCAGCCCCCAACCTGGAAATGTGAAGAGTTCAGCAGTGGGTGCAGACCACAGTTCATAGACTTGAGTTGAAACTGGTGCAAAAATGTAAAACTCCATGTACAGGGTATATGCAGAAATTCTAGAGTTGAATTTAATACCTTTTAATACCTTTTTAATACCATCAAAATATTTTTTAATACCATCACGGCACCGAGCTGTAACCGTAGCGGCAACCTGTTGTACTTCAGTTTAGAGCAACTAATTGTAAAGTGATAGATTACTGTCATTTTCTTCCTAAACTTTGGTAGTAAATGTAGTTTTATAACAATTACTGGATACATCAATTTGCTTCTTGCCTCAATAAAAGCACTGACCTACTTGTTATTTAAATCTAACCCAAGAGAAAAAGTTTAATTGTTCCCACACATAACATATCTCTAATGGCAAACAAAAACTGTAAACTTGAAAACAGAACAGTTTAGTTAAAATAATTCAACACTGAACACATGCATAATTCAAAAAGAGAGGTAGAAAAATAATAACTACTGTATTTTTCATCCTGTAAGTTGCAGTTTTTTGCATAATTTACATGCCTTGCAACTTATAGGACGAAGTGACATATTTATAGATTTTTTTCCCATATTTATAAACCATTTGACTGAAATATGACCGTTTCCATTCATTCTGACTGAAAAAACAGCAATTCATGATACCATGTGTCGTTGTGTCCCTGGGCAAGACACTTAACCCCGAGTTGCTCCCGGTAGGTCTGGATAGCGCCCTACAAGGCAGGCTACCACTAACGGTGTATGAATGTGTGTATGAATGGGTAGATGGCTCGTATTGTAAAGCGCTTTGGGGCTCCTCAGAGGGGGCTGGAAGGTGCTATATAAATCAGCTCCATTTACCATATCTAGTGTAGTAATAGGGTATGGCATGCTGTTGTATCATGTAATAGGAAAACGTGCCTATAATGACAAATTTAAAAAAGTTCAAGACAAAAACAACTGGACTTTATTTATTATACTATTTATTATACTATTATACTATACTTTATTGTTTTTTTATTGCACTTTTTAGAATTCACCATGTCCTGGATGACTGAGAATCTTCACTAGCTATTAATGACTCAATCGGCCTGCCATACTCTCCCCACCTCTCTGCTTGAACCTTCAATCAAGCAGCAAGCTGCACCACGGTGGCGAAATGCAGCTAATTTGACCATTAAAGTGCATTTATTATGAAAATGATAGACAGAAAAACACCTCTGCTATAATTTCGAGCTAACAAATAATTGTTTAGGTAATTTTCTTGTTAAATGTCGGCGCTGTGCTTTCACGGAGCACACAGGCAGCGACACTTTTTTTTTTTTAAATAAAGCCGATTTAACCATTAAAGTACATTTATGAAGAAAACGTTAGACTGAGACACCCCTTTTGCTATAATTTCGAGCTAACAAACAATTGTTTAGGTACATTTCTTGTTAAATGTCGGAGGATAAAGCTGCGACCCTTTCCTGATTCTTTTTACAGACATGATACCAGCTGTACGTGCGCGCGCACACTGACTGACGATATGACGTCTTTGTTTTAGCTAAGGTCCTACTTGGAACATAAAATTAGAAAAGATAAATAAATTCACAGACCTTTTTTTAGACGTCAGAAAGGGAAAAATATAGTTGTGTAGGTTTTAAAAAATTTAATACCTCGTCAGATGACGTTTATTACTTTTTAATACTTTTTAATGGCCTTAATTTGTGTTAATTTCATTTACTACCTTTTAATACCTTTTACAACCCCGCGGATACCCTGATGTAACAGTTCAGGTATGAGTCATGACAGCTTGCGGCTTTAGCTGAACATGATGCATTTCGGCAGTTCAGTGCATTTCAGTCCAATGCATTTCAGTCCAATGCAGGTGCCAACATGAGTTGTTAGCAAAACGTAGCTTCAATGACAGCACAACATGTGATCTATCCAAGAATGGCGTTCAAAACCAGAGAGTCATGATGCAACTAGTCCATGCTAAGGTTGAGGGAACCTAGGTGTATGTTACTGAGCAATGCGCTGCATATCTGTGTATAAGTGAAATCCACTACCAAGTAACTGCTACCCAAATGTCATGGAACACCTGCAGCATTCATTGATTAGATGCCAAGCTGAAATCCCCAGAAAACACCTAAATAAAGTCACCTCCCGCAGTATAAGTCATGAACACACCAGCACATCTGCCAGCAACGAGAAGACTCCCTTCCGGCAGGTCAAGTGCCAGTCCTCCAAAGCATCAAAGCATATGAAGAAGAAAAGAAATAGACCTAAAAAAAACAAATAAATAAAATAAAAATAAACCACCAAAGTACTCCAAACCACTATTACACAGGCCTTGTTCATATGTCATTAAACATGACCTGCACCCCACCAGGCTGAATTGATGAGAACTGGAAACGTAACAATTAATGGCGTGAAATTAACCCTGCATGTAATCCTTTAGGCAATGCAAAAAGCTACCTGCAGCAGGTAAGACAGCATTTGCCAACATGTTCATATGAACCTCACCTATAAAAATCTGAAATGTACCTTTAACACTGAGAGTGAAAAGCACATATCTGCAAAAAATACAGTACTGCATTGTGAGGACAATGATTACAGTATATTGTCCAACAGACTGCCACAGAAGGAAATCAACAAAAACAAAAATATAGGCACAAAACCCCTTTCGTAATATCATTTAAAAAAATGCAGGACGTCTCCTGAGAGTCTAAGTCACATGTGTCAAACTCTTGGCCCGCGGGCCAGATGTGGCCCGCCATGTCATTTTATCTGGCCCGCGAGAGCTTAATAAAAAAGTTTTGAGTGTCTAAAAATTAATACGAGCGAGTTTTGACCAAAAACTACATTTCCCACAATGCCTTTCGACTATGGCAGCCCCACTATGCCTTTCGACAACGGTTTTCCCACAATGCCTTTCGGCTACGGTAGCCGAGGCAGTGTTTCTACCTTCATGCCAACGAGTGGAATTGAGATATAAATAATGATCCCAACATGTCCAGAAAGAGAAAAGTTGATACAGACGGAAGTTTCAAGAAAGATGGGAAGGCGAATACTTGTTTGTGCTTCCAGGAGAAAGACCGGTATGTCTTTTGTGTTACGAGGCGGTGTCGGTTTTGAAACCAAACACGGAGCTAAGTACGCTAAAGCTAGCCTTCAAGAAAAGCAACACATTCTGCCAAGAATTAAAAGGCAAACTGCAGTCGCAGCAGAGTTTGTTCATGAAACCCACAGCCAAAAACGAGGCTGCAGTGAAAGCTAGCTTCAAAGTGGCTGTGTGACTTTGTTGTGCGACATAACCGACCATCTCGCCCAGCTGAATCAGAAGCTGCAGGGACGCAAACAAGTCATCACGCAGATGTCCGACGCGATCACGGCTTTCCTGCGAAAATTGGACTTATGGATGTGGCAAGTGAAACAGGACAATCTTGTCCACTTTCCTGTTTGTCAGGTTAGCATTTTCTTAAAATTTAATTCAAATATATCCTGATGCATTCTCAATAATCCAGGTAGAAAAATCTAAAAAAGCTAAGTGTGGTCCTCTGGACATTCAAAAAAACAAAACAAAAAACAGGTGATTATTTCAGCCACCTAAAATAATATGTTCCCCTTCCTTGGATGGTTTCTTTTCACAAAGATGGCCTCTTTTACTCGTCTCTCAAACCATTGTTCCTCTCTATCAAGGATGTGAACATCTTCATCCCTGAAAGATGAAGTTTTGTTTTGTTTTTAAATGTCCAGAGGACCAGACTTAGCTTTTTTAGATTAATTAAAATATAATAAAATGTAATTCAACAAAGAAGAAGAACATTTAAACTCTGTGCAATTTAATGATTGTGCTTGCATTTTGTTTTGTGGTTATTATTTTCAGAGCATGTCCGCCTCGTTTCCCGAGACTTTTTTTTTTGACACACTGGCAACAGGAAAACGGTGTCAGACATCTGGTCAGAAAAACACAGGTTAGCATTTTTTTTTTAAACTTATTAAATTATAATAAAATGTCATTCATCCAAGAAGAAGAACATTTCAACTGTGTGCAATTTAATGATTGTGCTTGCATTTTGTTTTGTGTTTATCATTTTCAGAACATGATCAATCATAGAGAGAGAATCCACTTGGTGTGTTCAAGGACAGGCAGCATCTCCTCATCAAAGACTAACCAAACAACTTGAGTACGGTAATATAGTTGTGAACTGAGTCAACCTTTATTTTGGTATGTGTATGCACACAAATTGTTGTCATTCACAGTTGGATGCAAGGCTGTGTGTAGCCTTTTTGGGTGAGATGCTACATGTGTCATACATGTTCTTTGCAGCTCAGTTTTATGTTTTTTTTTTAATTAACTTGGACAATTTCATCCTTCATTAATGGAGTTATGTGGGTTTTCATAAGCTGACAAATTTTAAAAGGATTTATGTTAGAGCAACAAGCAAACAGATGTTTTCTATGCAACTGTAATTGTCAGTTGAATAAGTTATAATAAATGAGTTATTCAACATTAAGGAGTACGGTAGTTACATTTATTTTACATTACATTAGATTACATTTAGTTACATTTATAAGTTACATCTGGCCCTTCAAGGTCAGCCATTATGCCGATGTGGCCCTCGGTGAAAATGAGTTTGACACCCCTGGTCTAAGTAATCTGTAGTGCCCAGAACAGATGTGGGATGGTCCCCCGTCCAGTAATCTGTCCAAGAGGAAATAAGCAGATAACCACCCCCACATGCAAGTCAAACAAACACTAACTGTCATGCAGCAGCAGTATTGTGTATCTAGAGAGGTCAGCATGTTTAAAACAAAAGTCACAGCAACAGAAAATAAAAACAAACCGTGTAATAACCCAACTGTTAACTGGCAATTAACTAACTACTTTACTCTGGAGTTTTCTCAAAAGCAGCACTGAAGTAACTACACTAATAAACAGTAACTCTTACAGTCCCATCCTGAGCTGATTAAGTTGTAAAACTCCCCGTTATCAGCCGAAACCCTGAGCCGGACCCTATAGCAGGTCCAGAACCAGAACCAGGAGATAACTCAGTGAGATTTATGGATGAAAGAGGCATCTGTGCCTGGCAAGGCAGGTTCACAGGCGCGTAGGGGAGGGGGTGAGGGAGGAGGGGAGGAGATGTCTCCTTCCCGGTACCTCTTTCACTTCGTGTCAGGCACCAACAGGAAAGTGTTATCTTGTTAGAAGCCATAAATCTGAGTCCGAGCCAGCAGCTTGCATCTGCGAAACTGCCTTGTGCATGGCTTCTCAGAGCAGGTTTCTGTCTCCCTGGCTTTTCACAAATGCAATAAATGAGAATAAAAATAAAAAATCTGTCCCTGTTGCCTTTGTTTGCGTGTATACAGCACCTTCCGGAGTACAGGTCAAAAAAATCAATAAACAAAAGAAAGTAAAAAATAACAAATGAAAATAAAAACAAAAAGGTTGTGACCTATACACCGGAAAATACGGTAATTAACTTCAACTGGGAAGGGGAGGAAAAATGTGACTCTGACAGCGATCACAGGTCCCGGTTGTGAACTTAATCACATGCACGGCAACCTGTGAACCCGGAGCGGCAACCCACTCTGAACGGCGGAGCCGTGTGCCGGATGAAAGCCCTGTGACTCGATGGCGATAGAGTCCCGGAGTTCACGATCAAGCCTCAGCCCCACAGCTCCCCGGAGCC
>JBBPBX010088560.1:0-14470 GCA_038048925.1 Garcialebias charrua
TCAGAGGTTCACGAAGCAACGTTGGACATGTTTTAATTCGCTCGTGACTTCCTCTTTCTGTCAGCGCTGGTCTCTGGAATGTCTGGAATGCTCCACCTCCTCCTGTCTTTGCGCTGCGATATTCTGTGTTTATATGACAATATAACTGTTTAAAAAATTTAATAAAACCATGAATCACTCATCCTACAACACAAAATCCAGCAGAAATCATCAGAGGTTCACGAAGCAACGTTGGACATGTTTTAATTCGCTCGTGAGTCGTGACAAATCCATTTCCTCATTTCTGTCAGTGAAGGATGAAGCGATCACTTGGCTTTTGGCAAAAAAAACTAAATAAAAGTCCAGCTCTGGGATAAAGAAGGGATATTTAATACATTTTGTGTCACATAAAAAACAGTCCTGCATCGCTTTGCAATCCTTTAAATGAGAACGAGCTGCGGCTGGGACAGGTGGGGGCGTGGGTTGGGGCGTGACAAACAACTCTGTTTTTATTGGCTGTCAGTGTCCTGGTCACTCTTGTGTTTTCAGTGTTTTTATAAATGCTGATAGAGAAGCAAGGGGACAATAGATTTTTTCAGAGATTACTTTGTCTAACATCAGTTTGTCTGTAGATAGTGACTGAGTGAAGAAATATGTTAAAAATATATTGTTTGAAAAGTTACAGACTACATTACAATCTTACATACCCCAGCTTTAAGAGTACCTGATCCTCTGACCTCAAAGCACGTGGAGGGACATATGGGTGTATCAGATCCGAGAGATAGGCCACACTTGTTTGATTAAATACTAATACTTCTTAAACTACATCAGATGGGTCTAAATTCAGTGAAATATTGACAAGTTGCCATGGGAACACAGAATCTGAAGGATGTAGAGCTAAAGAGCAGCTCAGTTCGAGCTCTTATTTTGAAGAGCAGCAGCTAACGGAAGTGATGTTCTCCCAGCACCGGAAGTTGCTCAGTTCTGACGTCAGTGTTTGTTGTTCTGCTCCGTAGCTACGAGCTGAAGGCCTTTTCTCTCGACTGCTGCTCAAATGAGTTGAAGTGAACGTTAAATTGAGCTGTAACATCTGTAAATGTTGCTGACCGGAAGTGAACAGATGTGGAGACAGCGGCTCAAACAGCTGGAAGCAGAGGAAGAAGAAAAGTCTGAGGATTTTGGAAGTAGAGCTGCAGCTCAGGAACAAACGGAGCAAGACACATGTTAGATGCTGTTTTCAGTCCCAACCATCAACTGCATCTTTTAGGTTTGTGTCTTTATTCTTTCTCTCGAGTGACTTTGTTACAAGTTAGTAGCAGTTTTCTGGAAGATAAAGGAGTTACTTCTTACTCTCTGTGCTGATCCAAAACAAACAAAGAGTGAACGACTCAAGTGAACCGAGTTACTTTAGTGATTCATTAGACTGACTCAGATCCATAAAGTGAACCGGGTTACTTTAGTGATTCATTAGACTGACCCAGATCCATAAAGTGAACCGGGTTACTTTAGTGATTCATTAGACTGACCCAGATCCATAAAGTGAACCGGGTTACTTTAGTGATTCATTAGACTGACCCAGATCCATAAAGTGAACCGGGTTACTTTAGTGACTCATTAGACTGACCCAGATCCATAAAGTGAACCGGGTTACTTTAGTGACTCATTAGACTGACCCAGATCCATAAAGTGAACCGGGTTACTTTAGTGATTCATTAGACTGACCCAGATCCATAAAGTGAACCGGGTTACTTTAGTGATTCATTAGACTGACCCAGATCCATAAAGTGAACCGGGTTACTTTAGTGACTCATTAGACTGACCCAGATCCATAAAGTGAACCGGGTTACTTTAGTGACTCATTAGACTGACCCAGATCCATAAAGTGAACCGGGTTACTTTAGTGACTCATTAGACTGACCCAGATCCATAAAGTGAACCGGGTTACTTTAGTGACTCATTAGACTGACCCAGATCCATAAAGTGAACCGGGTTACTTTAGTGACTCATTAGACTGACCCAGATCCATAAAGTGAACCGGGTTACTTTAGTGACTCATTAGACTGACCCAGATCCATAAAGTGAACCGGGTTACTTTAGTGACTCATTAGACTGACCCAGATCCATAAAGTGAACCGGGTTACTTTAGTGACTCATTAGACTGACTCAGATCCATAAAGTGAACCGGGTTACTTTAGTGACTCATTAGACTGACACAGATCCATAAAGTGAACCGGGTTACTTTAGTGACTCATTAGACTGACACAGATCCATAAAGTGAACTGGATTTACCAGCTTTATTGAAATCCTAAATGACCACTCCAATGCTGTGAGCACCAAATGAAGCTGCATGCGGGGCTAAATCAGGCGCCAGCTTGGCCTCTTTGTTTTCCTTCGTGACGAAAAGCTACATCTGGATTTAGCTCCGTGATTTATTTCAATTACTGATGAAAAAGACTTCTCGTGAGTCAAATACTTTATTCTGTGATTTAGTTCCAAGCTGCTGCTGCCAGAGGCTTGTAACACTGCAGCTTCTTGTCTGTGGAGAGTGTGGAGGTGTCTGTGGGACTGATTTAGTTTGACAGGTTGCAACCACTGCCTGTTGAATGAAATGGGAAGAATGCTGACCAACTGCTCAAGATGAGCAAAACTAGGAGTGGTTTCATGACAGAATGTTTCAGTAACAGAAACTTCTTTTAGTCAAAAACAACTCCATTCATTCATTCATTCAACCTTTATTTAGTCAGGTAAATCTTTTGAACCTCATGGGCTCATTTACGAAAGCGACCTGCTAAAACTAAAGAACAATGAACAGCAGTGATAGAATTTCATTAAACAATAAACAAACAAACAAAAAACAATAGAAAACAAAAAGAGAGAAAAAAACAAAAGATTTTTTTTTTTTTTCTTTTTTTTAACAAAGTATCAAAAAACTAGCAAAACATTATAAGGTAGACGTATAAAATCATATAAGGAATATATAATCCATATAAGGAAGCTGCAAACTGTTGCTGGACAAGAAATGAATTAAGTGATGTGTGCTAGAATAAAGTGTTTTGTAACATTTCTGGGTGTAGACTTTAAGTATAAATACTCTGTGTGGATTTTCTGTTTCTGTAATCCTGCTTGGTTAGCATCTCCTTCAAGCTGGAAGCTTAATAAATTATTGTATTATCTGGTTTAGGATAGAGTCTTTCCTCCACACATGCAACGAACTTGAGAGGACTTGAGTGCCGAATAAATTTTTTCCTCAACAAGAGTAAGTTAGTTCACTCTGTTAGCATCTGTAGATGTTAGCGTCTGTAGATGTTAGCGTCTGTAGCTGTTAGCGTCTGTAGCTGTTAGCGTCTGTAGCTGTTAGCGTCTGTAGCTGTTAGCAGCTGTAGCTGTTAGCGTCTGTAGCTGTTAGCATCTGTAGCTGTTAGCATCTGTAGCTGTTACCGTCTGTAGCTGTTAGCGTCTGTAGCTGTTAGCGTCTGTAGCTGTTAGCATCTGTAGCTGTTAGCGTCTGTAGATGTTAGCATCTATAGCTGTTAGCATCTGTAGCTGTTAGCGTCTGTAGCTGTTAGCATCTGTAGCTGTTAGCGTCTGTAGCTGTTAGCGTCTGTAGCCGTTAGCGTCTGTAGCTGTTAGGGTCTGTAGCTGTTACCCCGGAATTACACCACATGCGTTACGGCTCCGCCCCGCTCCGGTCCGACCTCCGCAGCAAATACGCACCCATTATAATCAATGACAGAATTTACACTGGCTCCGCACGGCGGCGGCGAGCTGCGGAGAGCGGACGGCAGTCCGTCAAAATTAGAAATTTTTCTATTTCTGCCGGATGACGGAGCTGTGCCGGAGTCAACTTTTGAAGATTACGTCGCACCAACAGGAAAAGGAACGAGCACAACTTCCGTATTTACAAAATAAAATCACCACGGGCGGACTAATCCTAGCTCTATACGGATTTATTTGTACAAAAATGCTGTCAAACTATCATTTATGACTATTCTATGACTAAACTATTATATTTATGACTATGACTACACCTAATAACGCAATACAAAAATAAATAAATAAAAAAGTATTTTATTCTGAAATGTAAACATCACTTCCTGTTGCTCAAACCATGTAGCTCATTTACGAGAGAAGATCAAGGCAGCAGTCTCTCTACAGTTGTTCTCCTTCTTTCCACCGAATGAATTGTTTTGTTCTGACTTACTTATTTATCACTTGATTTATCGCGCGATCTCGCACGTGTCTTGGAGCGGCGCATCCAGGCGGACCTGAGCGGAGCGGAGGCAGTGGGAATTGGACTCGTTCAGCTGCGACCTGCGGACCGGAGCGGGGCGGAGCCGCGTGCAGTGTAATTCCGGGGTTAGGGTCTGTAGCTGTTAGCATCTGTAGCTGTTAGCATCTGTAGCTGTTAGCGTCTGTAGCTGTTAGCATCTGTAGCTGTTAGCATCTGTAGCTGTTAGCATCTGTAGCTGTTAGCGTCTGTAGCTGTTAGCTCTGTAGCTGTTAGCGTCTGTAGCTGTTGGCGTCTGTAGCTGTTGGCGTCTGTAGCTGTTGGCGTCTGTAGCTGTTGGCGTCTGTAGCTGTTGGCGTCTGTAGCTGTTGGCGTCTGTAGCTGTTGGCGTCTGTAGCTGTTGGCGTCTGTAGCTGTTAGCATGTGTAGCTGTTAGCATGTGTAGCTGTTAGCAGCTACGTCTCGTTGTCACGTGCTTGGATAATCTAGTCTTGTGACTGTGTGTGTGTTTTTCTGTGTAGGAGCAGGAGCTTCACGTCAGACCTCCACCAACCACATGTTTGTTCTCTAACAGGTATGATTGTAATTTCTTATAAAATTGTTCAATATTATACTTCGGTCCAGCAGCCTCCACTTCTAATGGTACGTCCACACCTGACAGCGTTTCAACTTCAAAAAAGCTCGTCACGCACGCAAGTGGATGCACTGGACTAGTGCTGGACGATAATTCAATAACGATAAATATCGCGATATACTTTTATTCAATAACGATGATATGAAGTTTAAGCATATTTTCGATATTTCGATAGGATTTTACAACTTTTCACTGACGTTTTTCTCTTTCTGTTCGGGTTGAAGCGGCTGCTTCAACAACGCGCCCGGACAGAAAAGGCTGTGACACAAAACGTGCGTGGTGACGTCGTTGTTACGCAGCGCTCACTCCAGCAGCAGGCGTTAGCGGTAGCAGGCTAAAAGCTAAGCTAGTCTCCAAAGCGTGTTGTTTTCGCTTCAAAACGAGTCAAACGAGTGCTCATGACCGTCAGAATGTGACTGAACAAAGTTTCACAAGCGAAGAGAAAGCAGACGACATCACTGATGAGAGGAAAGACTAATTCGTCGGTGTGGACGTAGTTCGGTTTTGTTAAACTGCAGGCTTCTTCTGCAGCGAGTCCTACTCGGTTTCTTTATTTTTCAAAACGTGACGGAGAGTCGTTCTAACTAGCTGTGGAAACATCTACTTGTTTAATCTGAAGAGTTTCCACTCGATAGAATATGATGAGAGTCAGAAGATGAAGAATAAAGTTTGAGCCAACGTTTCCCTGAAACTACGACGTAAACAAACAGCCCCAGCGCGACATGTTTTTTTTTATTGAAAATAAAACAGATTCATCAGAATAAAAAGAAAGAAAAACACTGAATGAAAAGGTGCAGAAAGACGAAAATAGTGTTATAATATCTGCCCCTTGTTTAAAAAATACAAAATAACTACAAACAACCTTCACTTCACCTGCACCACACCTTCCCAACAACTTTGATTTAATCATCTTTTAAAACATATAAATAGTTTTATAAATGTTTATGATGATATCAAGTCAACACAATCCTGTTTCCTGATTTACAACTCAGCTCCTTCACACTAGTTCTAAATGAAGATTTTACAAACATTTACATTCCCTTCAGGGTTTAATAACTTTTTAAACAAAATGTAATTGAATATTTGGGGGTAATATTTTTTTTAGTTTTATACATGACTTGTAAAATACTATGTTCAACCAAATCATAACATTTTAATAATTTCAATTGATGAAATAATATATTTGTTGGGTGACCATAGCACTTCCTAATAATAATTCTTACAGCTCTTTTTAGTAAAATAAAAATAGGATTTGTAATAGTTTTACATGCTTTTCCCCAAACTTCAATACAACAGATTAAATACAGTATGGAACAATCATTACATTATACTTCTTCTTCTTCTTCTTCTTCTTTCGGCTTTTTTCCCTGCGTTAGGGGTTGCCACAGCGATCTAGTCGCACGAAGATTTGGCAGTTGTTTTTACGCCGGATGCCCTTCCTGACACAACCACAGACCACCGAGCAACCACAGCCCTCTGTGTGGAGCAGAGAGCTGCTATCTAGGGTTCCCGGGGGAGCAGATGGTGTGGGTTAAGGGCCTTGCTCAAGGGCCCAGAGTGGGGCAGATGAGGGTGGAGACAAGTGTGACCGCTTCACTTATCCCACCCACATCTTTGATGTTGTCGGTACCGGGGCTTGAACCGGCGACCTTCCGATCACAAGCTCACCTTCTTAACCTCTTGCGCCACCACTCCCCAATCATTACATTATACAATATATTCAAAACTTTGTCATTCAAAAACTATTTTACTTTATACAATAATGTAATTGATTTTGTTATTTTTATTCTTAAGTAATTTCCATGAGATTTCCATGTCAGCTTCTCATCAATAACGACACCCAAAAGTTTTATTTAATTAACTATGAATTTCAATGCTGTAAATTTTAAAGTTCTTGTTTAAAGTTAAAACTATTAATATTGACACAGTTGAGAATTTTATGCCAAGAAAGTTCATGCTCAATAATCCAGGTACCAAATCCAATAATTCTCAGTTGGGTCATCTGGAAACTGGATGGAGGATGGAGGGTGAAACGTTTCTATAAAAAAACTGTCCATGACCCGACAGAATTATTGGGTTGAGAATTTTATGTTTATTTGATGGTGATTTCCATCTTTTTGGAGGCTAAATACAAATACAAGGTGAACATCAATTTATTTGTATAGTTTATAGGTTTTTTTAGGCTTTTATATTGTTTATATCGATATCGAATTATATCGATATCGACCGAAATTAAGAACTATATCGTGATAAAAATTTTGGCCATATCGTCCAGCCCTACACTGGACCCATAGTGGTGTCCAGACCAGAATGCGAAACTGCGGCGGTGTGGCGGCGGGGGGTGTGGGAGGAGCTTACCGGTATACCGAGTTCCTCACTGCACTCCGCCAGGCGAGGAGCTTTTTATTTCTGTCTCTGTAGAGCAGACTTGACTGGTCGTGAAGGACTTGTTGCGAACACACAGCTACAATGAGTTTCTCTTCCATAGTACAGGACTTTGCGGGTTTTTTCTGTGTCCCACAAACAATATGTCACATAGTTGCGCAATACCCGTCCCCTCGTTTCCGCGTCACATAGGGACTATCCCCCTCTCTTCTCCCCCCGACTCTCCCTGATCAACCAATCAGGGAGAGTTGAACGGCGTTTGAATGTTTGAACGGCGAAATCATCAACATGTTCAAGGCATGCTTTGGAGGCTGACGCGGGTTCACGTGCACGGAAAACGCTTTCCAGCACGCTCAACACGCACGTGACGTGACGCCCGACGCCAAGACGCGGCTGGAGGCGCGTCCCCCATTGACTTTGCATGTAAACTGGACGCTCCTGCAGTTGAAACGCTGTTGGGTGTGGACGTACCATAAAAGTCAGCGCTCACGCGGTTCGGTTTTCAAGATTCAAGAACTTTTATTAACATTGCACCAGTTGTCACCAATACAGCGTGATAATGTATGCACAGTCATCCCGAGATGGAGAGTGTGTAAAGCTGCTGCTTATTCAGAACACATTACATGTTCTTCAGCGCGGCCTCTCTCATCCGTTTCGGGATGAAGGTCAAAGATGTGAAAACAAGGAAAAGAACCATGAGGGTCACAGCGTTGGTATTAAAAAAGATGTATCACATTTTGTCTTACAAGACAAAGACACCATTAGCCTGGCCCTCGCCTTCCTGCACAGCTCCGCTCAATTCTCATTTCCTTTCACTGCACAGTCTGGGACTTCTCTCATTAACAACCATTTCTCCGGTAGATTTTTGTTCGGACCAATCAGAGAACAGAAGGGACGGAGTTTTGGACCCTAACCCACGCCCCCACCTGTCCCAGCGCGCAGAGCCCTATAAAAGGGCTCTGCCAGCGCGCAGTCAGCGAGCACCGGCATGTTCTCATTCAAAGCGATGCAGAACTGTTTTATATGTGACACAAATTTATTAATTTCCCCTTCTTAATCCCTTATCTGGAGTTTTCTTTTGTTTTTTGGGCCAAAAGTCAAGTGATCGCTCGCGCCCTCCTCCTTCTCTCCCTCCGCTGAAATGAACAAGGAAATGGCTGTCACGAGAATTAAACTCGGGTTTTACGTTGCTGACCGAGTCCCATCAGATGTTCTGGTCTTCTGGTGAGCTGGACCAGCGATCCATGGTTTTATTGTATTTTATTAAAACGTTTTATTAACATATAAACACAGAATTTCCAGCGCGGCAGCCGGCAGCAAGAGAAAAGCTGTAGGAGGCGGAGCAGTTGTCAAGTTCACCAGAGCACGGGGAGCAGCCATATATGGCTCTGAGGGGAGGGAGCAGAATGCTTTCCCCTGTTCAAATTATCCAATGGTTTTGTTCCTCAGCAGAGCCCACGCCTCCAGCAAGAATCGTTTTAAAATGGAGAGGTCCCAGACCCTAGTCTGAAGCGAAGTGAAGGACAGGGTGTGGTTTTAACCAGGCTAAGACACCATGTGTGACAGAAAAAAACTATACCAAGAAGCACGTTTCAGACAATCACATGTTGCATTGAGGACGGAGCAGTGAGACGGTCCATGCGCTCCTTTTCAGATTAGCCAGAGTTCTGATGATGACGTGATCAGCCAGCCTTATCTGTCTCAGAAGGCACAGTACAGTTCTCCGGGGAGGGGGGGGGGGTTGCGATAGAAGCTTCATTTTCTTCAGTTGCTCCACTCTGGAGATTTTGCAGACAGCCTGTCCAGGCTGTCAGGGAGTCAGATTAGATTAGCATGTTTTATCTTTAGGGCAGGCTCACAGTGTTCTTTCTGTGGCCTTGAGTCCAGGTGGCTGTTTGGAATCCAATACACTCCAAATTATGGGAACTTTTCACCGACCCGAGCTATGAATCAGCCTCCAGATGTGCTGCACACGAGTCCCGAACCTTGGTGGTCTGCAATCCTCTGTTGCATCCACTTTGCGGATCAGCTCATAAAGCAGTTGGTTCTTCGATGTCACAGCTCGGATCATACTCTCTGCTTTTCCGATAGAAGAGAACTCCACACAGCCAAAAAGCAGAGCACCTGCTATCATAAATCCAATTATGAATATATCCACATCCTCGACAGAAAGCACGTCCAGACATAACATCTTCCCCTCCTTCCAGGAATCCATGATATGCCCAGCTGGATGCGACTGCAAAGGACAATCCGGTTCCCCAGGACCGGAACGGTTCGTTGAAAAAAAAATTATCAATAGAGTTAACAGCACACGAAACCAGATCCATCGAGAGTTTACGTTCGAGCGAGCGCTGAAAAAATAAAAACTGCAGACAAGACAAAAGTGGCAAAGCAGGGAGAGTAAAACTCAGGAGGGAAGGAAGAAAGCTGCTGCTCCGCCGAGAGCCAGAAGGAATATATATATATTTTGCATGCGCTTGCGAGGTTCTTTCAAAATAAAAGCTGATCTGTGTCTCCTGTTGGTACAAACTCTGTACATAAAACACATGTTAGCACTGGAAGCTGTAATGCAGGGGTGCTCACACTTTTTCAGCGTGAGAGCTACTTATAAAACAATTCAAAATGATCTACCAATACAAAAATGCAAAACATATAATTATCTTCAGATTAATTAAGGATTCTTTTTATGAACAATGTATGTTGATGTACCTTGCATAACTGAATAAGCCAATATTGCACAACACACAAAATAAATCAGGGGTCACCAACGGGGTGCCCGCGGGCACCTGGTCGCCCGCAGTGACCACATGAGGTGCCGGTGGTGGTGACAGCAATATAGATTTTTATTTATTTATTTTAAAAAATATGGTAGAAACTGATCCCCACCCCCCTTCTTTATAAGAATCTGGTATTTTACTTTAATAAATGTTAAAAAATCATTAGATATTTTTTACTTTATAATGTCATCTCTACAAAAGCCCCCTCCAGCAAATCTAAAGTGGTCCACAGGCCACCAGTTGATAACCACAGTTGTAGCAGGTTGTTTTGGCTCCGGACACGTTTAATTTAGTGAACGAAGGCATAAAAATGGCTCTTTTGGTACGGAGAGATTTAATGTATACAGCGGTGCTTATGCATTTATGTTACAGACTGTCAGTGAACGCACTGCGAAAGAGTGTGACGCAAGCGCGCGGGTACAAGACGGAGCGGAAAAGTGCAGAGAACGGAGAGTAGTCAAGGTTATGCTGTATGAAAAGTGTCTCGTATGATTTGAATAATAAAGCGACGTCAACTCCCAACCAGTATGTTTCTTAAGCGTGCAGAGAAACATCACAGCGTCACTCACCTGGAACGATGCTTCAGTGGCTTTCGCTTTTGAAGTTGGGTGAGCGAAAAATGACTGCTGTACGTACAACTGGGATTTTAGTTCCTCCACCTCTCTCTTTCTCAGCTGGATTTTCGGTGGGAAGTCGATGTCGTATTTTCTAGGGGTGTAACGGTACGCTAAAATCACATTTCGGTTCGGTTCAACTACAAGGAGGGCTCGGTTCGGTTTATTTTCGGTACAAAAAAAAGGACAAAATAAAGACTTACAAAATGTTTATTTTGAAAATATGCCAAAAATATGTTTGTATTGTATTGTAGTAATAAATAAAAGTGACCCATTTGGATGATATTTTAAATAAACAGCACTCTACAATAAATAAACTATATTAACAATAATAAAAATCTTAATAAATACAATAACAGTCAGAACAATAAGCAGCAACAGACTGTTTACAATCTAACTAATCAAGTTTTTGTCCAGTAGCAGCAGTGTGGCTGTATTTGTCCTCATTACTGTACTCACAACTTCTTGGACCTGCTCCTCCAAGTGGGACAGGTCCTGGAACAGTTCAGAGTTCAGTTCAGTCATCACACACTTCTTAGCTGCAGGTGATCTCTGGTGGATGTCTGTCCCTGAAGTGGACAAAGAGAGCAGCTACCTCTGTCCCAGACTTGTAATAAAACAAAGAGATAAAAAAAAAAAGTTTATGTTTATGTTTATTAAATTTGTTCATTTTTTTTTACAAAAGAAACAATACAAGACAATCCCATAAATGATAATGTACAAAATATAAAAAAATGAAAGGTAGCAGAAAGAAGAATAAATCTTATTATATCTGCCCCTTTTTTCCAACAATCAGATTAAACAATAATAATCTTCAACCAACAGAACAAAATGACTAACTCTTTCTAATTTTCTAACTAATACAATACACATTACGCTATTTCATATATATATATATATATATAGGCTGCACGTGTGGCATGGAGGCTGCACAGTTGAAGAGAGGAAAGCTCTGCAGAGAGTGGTGAAGGCTGCACAGAAGTCTGTTGGAGTCAGTCTCCCCACAATCACAGACATTTACACCTCCAGATGCAGGAAAAGAGCCACCTGCATCATGAAAGACCTCACTCATCCAGCACACTCACTCTTTGCCCCACTCCCCTCAGGACGGAGGTTGAGGAGCATCAAGTGTAGAACCACTAGACTGAGGAACAGCTTCTACCCTGAGGCTGTTAGACTCATGAATAAATAAAAATAAAATAAAAAATAAACACTGCAAAATATCACATCATACTGATGCTGATCTGTTTTCTTGTTGCTGTGTTCATCTGTGTTCATCTGTGACCATCTGCTCATACAAACTCATGTTCGTGCTGCTGTTTATTTCCACTATATTAGGCTTAGTGTATTACTAGTTGATGTTTTTCTTAGTTATTCTAGATGTTATTACTGTTTTTCTCTTGCATTTGTTGTTGGATGTAACTGGGACCCCGTGTACATAATCTCGTTTTCATCACATGTACCACATGCGGTGCAAATGACAATAAAGACTCTCTGACTCTGACTGACTCTGATATATTTTAACACATTTGTTTTGATCATTTTCTTAAATGTAAACATTGACTTGGCATTTTTAACTACATTCTCCAAGCCATTCCATAATCTAATTCCCTGGATTGAGGTAGAACGTCCCTTCAAACTAGTTCTGAATTGTGGTTTTACAAACATCTCTGTCCCCTTAAGATTATAACAACTTTGTCTTTTAACAAAATGCATTTGGATATTTAAAGGTAATGCATTATTTTGAGCCCTATACATAACTGATAAAATATTATAGTCTACCAAATCATGGAACTTCAATAACTTCAGTTGATAAAATAATGTACTTGATGGATGGGGAATGGAAGTTAATAAGATTATGATTTTAAATAAAAAATTATTTAGATAATAATAATAAAATAACAATACCTCTTCTTGAACGGTTGAAGCGCTCACTCATCTCATCAGGGCTTTAATAAGCTCCAGGGCTTGTTGACAATACAGTACAGTTTTTTCATAAAGAGCTGAACTTTTTGAGTGATTGATGTCTCGTAGCGGTAGCGAGGATCAGTAACTTTAAAGCCTGCGCATATAACAACATTCAGACTTAGATTCAGAACTCATACAGTTTGTGTTATTGCTCTGGACCGATCTAATTTACCTGAAGAAGTAGTTTAAATGCAGCTGCTGTGTTGTTAGCGCACTTTGTAACAGCTACGGTTTCTTCGTTCACATTCCGATGACGTAGTTTCAAGCGCGTTCACGTGAGACGTGTTGTCTGCTGCAGAGTCGTCCACACACACAGCTTTGAATGTGCGCTCGTCTTAACAAGAAAGCCATAACATTCCCAAACAGGAGACCGGAGCGAGCAGCTAATGGCTAATAATGCTACGCGTGCTACGCGATAATAGCTCCGTGCTGAAACGCGCCCAGGAAATTATGTTCCGCGGCGCATATATTATATATATTTAATACATTTGTGTGTCATACAAAACAGTCCGCCACCAGGGCAGTTTATTGTGAGACAACGCGCGCGCGTGAGCGGTCGTAAAATTTGAGCTTGGCGCGTTCGCGCGAGCGTTCAAAGGCTTGTGCAGCGGCGCTCGCACCGCGCTCACACGGCGTGGCGCGGCGCTCGGTCCAGCGCGGAGCTTTGCCTCGCCCTTTAGCAGTGGCACTTCTGTACACGGACTTGGACTCAGGATTTGCAGACAGCCATTTGTCAACATCATTTGTAGAAATTAAGTTCAGTGTGTGTGATGCACATCTAATGTGAGGAGGCAGAGTACCGTATTTTCCGGTGTATAGGTCGCACCTTTTTATGGTTTTTTTCAAAGCCTGCGACCTATACACCAGTGCGACCTATTTATGGATTTTTTTTCATATTTTTAGACCAATTTTTGGCTGAGTTATGGCCCTTTTTCCCTGTTGCATAAAATGGTGCAGTACCAGTTTCGGCCACCAGGGGGCAGTGCAAGTGCAGTACCAGTTTCGGCCGCTATGATCGCTAAAGAGGCCTGTACCAGTATTCTGCTTTATTTACAGATTTATTTGGGTGTAGCTGTAACTGTCAAAGTGCATTTCAATCAGCTGCACCTCCAGATGCTGCATATTTCAGCTCACAGTCAGCTCCACCTCCAGATAATAATAATAATAATAATGAATTCCATTTATAATGCACTTTTCATTAATAAAAATCTCAAAGTGCTACAAAGTGTAACAAAGCAAAGATCAAAATGAAACAAGTGATAAAATCAAATAAAATCAATAATAATATCGACTAAGATCAAAGATAAAATCATGTGGATGCAGATTAGGCTTGCTTAAAAAATAAATAAAATAAAACAAGTGATAAAATCTAGTAAAATATAATAAAATTGCTGCAGCTATCCTGCACTGGTTTCCACAGCAGCTGCAACTCTGAGCAGATCACCTTCAGCTGCAACTGATTTGTCATTTATGTCATGTCACATTTTTGTCATCTGTGTATGTTTCCCATTTATTAACACAAATTAAAGTGAGACACAGTCTTACAAAAAAGGCAGCCAACAAACATTTTTTTAGGAGTCTGTAGTTTAATTTTAATGATGTTGGTGGTATTTACATTTTGAAATAAGCTGATTTGTAATAATTTATTAACAAATATCAAAGTGAGACACAGTTTTACAAAAAAGGCAGCCAACAAACATTTTTTTAGGAGTCTGTAGTTTAATTTTAATGATGTTGGTGATATTTACATTTTGAAATAAGCTGATTTGTAATAATTTATTGACAAAAATTAAAGTGAGACACAGTCTTACAAAAATGGCAGCTAACAAATGTAGGTGCGACCTAGGTGCGACCTATACACCGGTGCGACCTATACACCGGTGCG
>JBBPBX010088561.1:0-14470 GCA_038048925.1 Garcialebias charrua
TTCCACAGACGTTCAATTTTCCGGCATGCTCTCCTCAAACTAAGAATTTCATTATTAGTCCAAGGACAGTTTGTACGCTGGACAGTGCTGCGCTTAAAAGGTGCTATAGTGTCTAATATTTCCTTACAATGAGTGTTAAAACAAGAAACAACTGAATCCACATTCATGATGTCACAATCCAAAGAGGCAAAATCAAACAGGGAATTAAAAGCTTCATGAGTGTGCTCAGTGATGATCCGCTTCTGGATCAAAGGGCCAGAAGGAGCAGGATCAGGACTGAACGACACATTGAAATAAATACATTTGTGATCACTTAAAAATGAATCCTCCACTCGAACATCCTCCACATCCAGGCCTAAAGAAAAAACAAGATCCAGGGTGTGGCCTCTAAAATGAGTGGAGTCACCCACATGCTGAGTAAAGTGAAATGAGTCAGTGATGGATATAAAGTCTGCTGCTGCCTTACATGTGACATCATCAATGTGCAAATTAAAATCACCCAAAATCAGAACATAGTGTGCCCTCTCCGGGTCAGGGAGGAGGTCCTGCCCCAAGTGGAGGAGTTTTCACCACTAAGCAGCAGTGTGTCTTATAATCTTTCATCACCCCGGCTGCTTGTCTTGGCCATTCCTGTATATTGCTGTACTGTATAATAGTTTGTGGAAGATGAGGTGCTGTATTTGGTACTCTTGTCATAGATTCAAATCGATATGGAGCGTTGTATTTTTTTTTATGCCCTAGAAATAGAAACTTGGTAAAGCTAATAAAATAGTTTTCAGTCTCCTAAAACTGTTTGCAAGGTTTTCTATAAGGCACACGAGAAGAAAGTTGCACCTTACGACATCATAAACAAAGCACACTACAGAATATGGAGGCAGTGTTCCCCTATTATTACAGAAGCAGGACACTCCGCCTACCATTCTCTCCCCCCCCCCCATCAACAAGTGCCGGCATTGATGTAGCGACGTGCAATTCAGAAGCACTAGCTAAAAAGCTAGGACTATGAAGGTATTGTGCTGTCTCCACTCGCTCGAAGTTGTCCGCACCCCCTTCCCCGTTCAAAAGCTGTTGGTACAAACATGCAAAGCAAAGATGTCTGTCAAAAATCGCAGAAGATATGTGCACCTTGCCAAGGCAAGTAACTTGTTTTTTGGGCCTATAAGTCGCGTTTTATTTTTGTCATAATTTGCATGCCCTGCAACTTGTAGGCTGAAGCAACGTATTTATGGATTTTTTTTTCTTCTCATATTTATAAACCAATATTTGGCAGAGATGACTGTTTCATTCATTCTGACTTAAAAAGAGCAGTCCCATTTTTAGCCACTTGATGGCAGCAGAGTAGTAGTAGCAGTAAGGCGTGCCCTTGTGTCATGTAATAGGTAAACATGGCTATAATGACGAATTCAAAAAAGTTGAAGACAAAACTGAACTTTATTTATTATACTTTATACTTTTTTTTCTTGAACTTTTTTGAATTTTCCATGTCCTGGATGACAGAATTTTCACCAGCTATTAATGACTATGCTTTCCATATCCCCCCAGCTTCGTTCTTCTCGCTGCTTGGAGGACGTTAAACCAGCTGCACCGCCCCAGCGAAAAGCAGCTAATTTGACCATTGGTGGTTTTTTTTGTTTTTTAAGGAACAGTTAAACTGAGAATTTTTTTTGCTATAATTTCGAGCCGACAGTAGTTTTTAAGTGTTAGTCTTGTTAAAGTCCTCCCCTGCATGCTCCCACCGCCACCATTTGGCAGCTCATCAATTTTTGGCACAACACCGGCCCACATTTCTGGGTTGTCAGAGGTGACTCTTAAAAGAGGCAACCTACACAGTGAAGCGACATGTTTATGGATTTTTCCAGTTTCCAGTGGACTGATGAGACTTATTGGGTGGAGCGACGTGTACGGCAGAAAATACGGTAAACTAAGGGAAACACTGCTCTACCATTATACAAGCAGGGTGCCCCACCCTGTCAACAGAACAATGCCCTACTGAACTGACAATCCCCTCTGACAACTGCTAGAACTGACGTGTGATTTATTTAAACTCTTATAATTTGCACTGTTTACCACGAACGGCTCATTTCCTATGGGAGTTGGACTCCGCCAAGGTTGCCCTTTGTCACCGATTCTGTTAATAACTTTTATGGACAGAATCTCTAGGCGCAGCCAAGGTGTTGAGGGGATCCGATTTGGTGGCCTTGGAATAACGTCTGTTTTTTGCAGATGATGTGGTCCTATTGGCTTCATCAGGTCATGATCTACAGCTTTCGCTGGAGCGGTTTGCAGCCGAGTGTGATACGGTCGGGATGAGGATCAGTTCCTCCAAATCCGAGGCCATGGTCTTGAGCCGGAAAAGGGTAGCGTGCCCTCTCCGGGTCGGGGAGGAGGTCCTGCCCCAAGTGGAGGAGTTTAAGTATCTCGGGTCTTGTTCACGAATGAGGGAAAACTGGAGCGTGAGATCGATAGGCGGATAGGTGCAGCGTCCGCAGTGAAGCGGGCGCTGTACCGGTCTGTCGTGGTGAAGAGAGAGCTGAGTCAAAAGGCAAAGCTCTCAATTTACCGATCGATCTACGTTCCCACCCTCATCTATGGTCATGAGCTTTGGGTTATGACCGAAAGAACAAGATCTCGGATACAAGCGGCTGAAATGAGTTTTCTCCGCAGGGTGGCTGGACTCTCCCTTAGAGATAGGGTGAGAAGCTCAGTCATCCGGGAGGGACTCGGAGTAGAGCCGCTGCTTCTCCACATCGAGAGGAGCCAGTTGAGGTGGCTCGGGCATCTGGTTAGGATGCCTCCTGGACGCCTCCCTGGTGAGGTGTTCCGGGCACGTCCCACCGGGAGGAGACCCAGAGGAAGACCCAGGACGCGCTGGAGGGACTATGTTTCTCGGCTGGCCTGGGAACGCCTTGGGATTCCCCCGGAGGAGCTGCTCCAAGTGGCTGGGGAGAGGGAAGTCTGGGCCTCCCTACTTAGGCTGCTACCCCCGCGACCCGACCCCGGATAAGCGGAAGAAGATGGATGGATGGATGGATGGAACTTGGATTATGTTTAATGTCAATTTTATTCATGACATTTACTCGAACAGTGCAAATTTATAAATTTTCACAAACCTAAACTCAACAGCATGCGTGACGTATAAAAACAGCGCCTTTTATATTGGTGAGTTGGTGGAATGGCCGATATTTAACTTTATCGATAATATCGGCCGATGCCATGCTGATAATATCGTGCATCCCTAATGTTTTTGTTTGTTCCTCATCAAAGTGATGTCTGTTTTATTGTTGGCATTTAATAAATGATACCCAGTACTTTCAAAAAGATTCTGAAGTGAAACAAGTGCAAATGGCACCAACACTAAAGTATTATGCTGCTAAAATACAGTTAATTATAACGTGGGGTAGTTTTCCACTTTAAATGTTTTATGTACTTTATGTACTCTGGACCCCTCGCGTGTTTCACCTTCCTTTGATCGATGCTGTCGATGAACGTCCTTGTTTTTGTACGATCCGAGACACTGGAAATGATTTGTAACATAATGTATATTTATTTTTTATGTGCTCAAGACACTGGAAAGCAAACAAAATGATTGTGATTGTGAAAATTAAAAACGTCCTTGAGAATTTTTTTAACTGTTTTGTGCTTTTTAAGGCCGCTGAGATGGAAAATGTGCCGCAGAGACGAGGAAAAAACAGGTAACGCCCGCTTCCTGTTACAGGCGGCCGCTCGTCTGTGGAGTAATCGCAGAACGTGTTGCGATCGCAGTTCTTTTTTAAGAAAACAAAAGTTTTGAAATTGTAAAATGTAATCAAAACAAATTGTAATGATTTTATCATCTTAAAAATACATTTCATTCATAATGGAACGCCAAATGCTTATCAGATGTTTAAACGGATACAGTTGGTCTTCTTTTATTTATTTTATTGCAGCGAGTCACCTCAGACTAGCAGGTAAAGGCCCGTATTTCCCAACTTGAAGCATTCCTTTAACAACAGTCTGTAAACGTCTCCGAAGGGGCCAGATGAAGTTTTAGACGGGAACGTTTTATGTTTGTGCATTGATGGTGTCTCTAAGCTGCCACAGAGGCACTAATGCACCCCTATACCATCAGAGAGGCAGGGTTTTGGACTATGCACTGATAAGAAGCCGGGCAGTCTGTCGTCTTTTAAGCACATAGGACGACGCGTTCAAGGTTTCCACTTTGTCAGTCCATTTTAACTCAGAGGAGACGACAGCGGTTCTGGATGTTCACACACAGCTCCTCTGCCTGATAGAGCTTTAAAAGCTTTAAGCAGCGTTTATGGACGGCACGGTGAGCTTCGCTTACAAACAGCTATCTGTGGAAGTGTTCCTGAGCCCACACAGGGATGTCCAGAGCAGAACCAGACTTGTTTTAATGCAGTGGCCCCTGAGGGCCCCAAAGATCACGACTTTCACCCTTGACCTTTGAGCTCATTTTACCAGATCCTTTAAATCGGAATAGATGACGTCATCGTCTTCCCAGTTATCAGATGAGAAACGTAGTCTTCCCAGTTATCAGTTCCACCATGTTTAAAGTTTTTCAGACTGGTGAACCTCTGCCCATCTTTACTTCTAATTATTTTAGCCTCTAAAATACACCCCGCTCCTCAATGACACTTCTAATTAACCAGTTTTTTAAATGCTCCTTATCATATTTCTTATTCATACCACCCTTCACAGCCTTTTGTTGCACCTATCCCAACTTTTTTTGATGTGTAGCTGCCATAAAGTTCAAAATGACCTCATGTTTGTTCTGCAAATTGTAACATTTCTTAGTCCCAACAATCATTGTTTACCATGTTCCATTGTTTGTAGTTGTACCCTGCATGTATTTATTCAGCGTTCGTTACTTTTAATCACCTAATGCATCTGAGGCCATTTTGAATCTCAGGGAAATGGTTTTGACCCTCTGCACTACACATCCCATCACACTTTATAATAGGGGTGCGAATCTCTCAGTGTCTGGAGAATCGATTCGATTCCGATTTTTGGTGTCACGATTCGATACAACATTGATTTTTCGATTCAGAAATGATTTTTCTATTAAAATGGTCATAAATGTAGTTTCAGTTTTGTAACTGACAAGCTGAAAAGAATAAACAACAATGTAAACAAATGGAACATTTATTTAAAACAATAATTTTAAACTGAAAACATTAAACAACAATGTAAACAAATAGAACATTTATTTAAAACAATAATTTTAGGTTCCTTATTGTATCAAATTTTTTGCATCGTTTGATATTTATACCAAAAATAGGAACAAATAATACAGGAATGCATTAAAATTATTTAAACAACTCAAAGTACTGAAGTTTTATGATTTGGTGGACTATAATATTTTGTTAGTAATGTATAGGGCTCATAATAATACACTACCTTCAAATGTCCAAATGTATTTTGTTAAGAGAGAAAGCTTCTATAGTCTAAAGGGAACTAAAGTTTTTGCAAAGCCAAGGTATAGGACTACGGTTTATTTCAATACAAGGAGTTGAATTGTGGAATGGTTTGGGGAATTATGTTAAAAATGTAAACTCTGTGATTATGTTTAAAAAAATGATCAAAACAAAATTGTTAGCAAAATACTAAAACCTTTAGTTAAGTGTTTAATCTTCTAGACATTTGTAGATTGTGAAAAGTTATTATTTTTGCTCTGTTACTTATAGATAATTATTGTTTTAATGGATTGTTTGAACTTGTTTTGTTTTTGAAAAAAGGTGCAGATAAAATAAGATTTATTCTTCTTTCTGCCACCTTTCATTTTATGTACTGTATTCTTTCATATACATGTACTATGAGATATGGTTTTATTTTCTTTATCTTTTGGGTTTTAATGTAAAAAAAAAAAAACGATTTTGGGGGCTTTTAGAATCGATTCTAAATTGCCAGGACTAAGAATCTAGATTCTTTAAAAAAAAAAATCGATTTTTTTTCCCCCTGCACCCCTACTTTATAAATTCACTTTATTTACATCTGAGCTCAGGAGACGACGACTCACTGCTCCAAGTGTTTCCTGTAAAAGTCTTGTGTTTTTTTGCCACATTCAGAGTTGGGCCTTTAAAACACGACAACTCCGTGTTTACTGCGTGCGCACCGCACCAGGCGGCCTGTTAGCAGCTGAACGTGTGAGCCAGCAGAGTGAAAAGTTACACGGCCGAATCCAGTTTCACCTGCCGGTTGGGTGTTTGTTGTTATGGCAACCGAAGTGAGTTGTTGATGGAGTTGTAGTAAAAGTTCTGAGCAGGGGTCACCGTCTCGTAGTCAGCAGTCTGTCCTGTTTTTCTTGTGCACCAATAGGTTTGTTCACTGGTTTGATCTTTTCCAGTTGGAATGAAAGACTTTCTGACACCAGAGACAGGATGGAGGAAGATGATGGTGTCTCTTTGTCCTGGGCCTGTCAGAGCCAGGCAGGCTAAATAATTCAGGCAGGAGGAGCTGCTGCTGGAGGCCGGGATGGACCGATCCCACCATCTGCTGGTGGAACGTTCAAGTTTCACTTTTTACTTCTGTAGCTGCAGAGACAGTTTGTTAAAGATGAAGGGACGGAAACACCTTGCAGTGATGAGTCAGAGAATCTTTATTGTCATTCGCACCATGTGGTACATGTGATGAAACAAGATTATGTACACGGTCCCAGTTACATCCAACAATAAAATGTAAGAGAAGAACAGTAATAACATCTAAGATATGAACTAAGAAAAACATCAACTAAAAATACACTAAGCACTAACATCATAGAAAAACATTGCTCCGAACAGCAGCACGAACATGAGTCTGTATGAGCAGATGGGCATGAATGAACTCAGCAACATGAAACAGATCAGCAGCAACTTCTTCTTTCGGCTGTTCCCTTTTCAGGGGTCGCCACAGCGAGTCATCATCCACCTCACTCTGTCCTCTGCATCCTCTGTCCTCACTCCAACTACCTTCATGTCCTCTCTAACTGCATCCATATATCTCCTCTTTGGCCTCCCTCTTTGTCTTTTTCCTGGCAGCTGCATTTCTAACATCCTTCTACCAATATACCCACTGTCCCTCCTCTGGACATGTCCAAACCATCTCAGTCTGGCCTCCCTAACTTTATCTCCCAGTTGTTCAACATGTGCTGTACCTCTGATGATCTCATTCCTGATCTTATCCATCCTTGTCACTCCTAAGGAGAACCTCAGCATCTTCATTTCTGCTACTTCCAGTTCTTTCTCCTGTCTTTTTGTCAATGTCTCTGTCTCCAGACCATACAACATAGCTGGTCTCACCACTGTCTTGTAAACTTTTCCTTTGACCTTTGCTGACACCTTTTTGTCACAAATCACTCCTGAAACTTTTCTCCATCCACTCCATCCTGCCTGGACTCTCTTCTTCACCTCTTTACCACATTTCCCATTTTCCTGGACAGTGGACCCCAAGTACTTGAAGTCCTGCACCTTTGTGACCTCTGCTCCTTGTAGCCTCACTGTTCCACTGGCCTCCCTCTCATTCACACACATGTACTCTGTCTTACTACGGCTGACTTTCATTCCTCTTCTTTCAAGTGCATACCTCCACCTCTCCAAGTTCTCTTCCACCTGTTCCCTGTTCTCACCACAGATCACAATGTCATCTGCAAACATCATAGTCCATGGGGATTCCTGCCTGACCTCATCTGTTAGTCGGTCCATCACCAGAGCAAACAAGAAGGGGCTCAGAGCCGATCCTTGATGCAATCCCACCTCCACCTTGAAGCTATCTGTCACTCCTACAGCACATCTCACCACTGTCCTGCTGTCTTCATACATGTCCTGTACCAGTCTAACATACTTTTCTGCCACTCCAGATTTCCTCATGCAATACCACACCTCCTCTCTTGGCACCCTGTCATATGCTTTTTCTAAATCCACAAACACACAATGGAGTTCTTTCTGACCCTCTCTGTACTTCTCTATCAACATCCTCAAAGCAAAGATAATAATAATAATGTCACATTTTTGTCATCTGTGTATGTTTCCATACAAGACGAAATTTGACTCTGCATTTAACCCAATCACCACCAGGTGGGGCAGTGGACAGCTATGGAAAGTGCGCCAATGGCATCTGTGGGGCTCTTTCTTGGCATGAAACCATACTGCTGCTCACAGATAGTCACATCTTGTCTAAGTCTTGCTTCCACAACTCTCTCCCAGATCTTCATTGTGTGGCTCATCAACTTAATTCCCCTGTAGTTGCTACAACTCTGTACATCACCCTTGTTCTTAAAAATGGGAACCAGCACACTTCTTCTCCATTCTTCAGGCATTTTCTCACCCTCAAATATTCCATTAAATATTTGAGTCAAAAACCTCACTGCCATCTCTCCAAGACATTTCCAAACCTCCACTGGTATGTCATCAGGTCCTACTGCCTTCCCCTTCTTCATTCTTTTCAGAGCTTTCCGGACTTCACCCTCACTAATCTTTCCCACTTCCTGGTCCACAGTTTCTATGACCTCTACTCTTCTTTCTCTTTCATTCTCTTCATTCATTAGCTCCTCAAAGTCATCCTTCCATCTTCCCATCACACTCTCCTCTCTTGAAGTGCTTTGAACGGCTAGTCATGAAAAGCATCACATCTGTCCTCCCTGGATCCCTTCCAATTTGCATACCGACCTAATCGCTCAACCGACGATGCCATCTCCTCTGCCCTCCACACAGCTCTCACACATCTGGACACGAAGGACTCTTATGTTAGAATGCTGTTCATCGACTTCAGCTCGGCATTCAACACCATCATCCCCCAACAGCTCATCCTTAAACTGGACAGTCTGGGGCTGAACACCTCAATGTGTAACTGGCTGCTAGACTTCCTGACCGGGAGACCACAGACAGTACGGGTCGGGAGTAACACATCTAGCACCATCACATTGAACACAGGGGCCCCACAAGGATGTGTGCTGAGCCCCCTTCTATTCACCCTGCTAACACACGACTGCACACCATCGTACAGCTCCAACCACTTCATCAAGTTTGCGGACGACACAACAGTGGTAGGTCTCATCAGCAACAACGATGAGACGGACTACAGGAACGAGGTGAGCCGCTTGGCCTTGTGGTGCGGACACAACAATCTCACTCTCAACGTGGAGAAGACAAAGGAGATTGTTGTGGACTTCAGGAAGAGGGATGCACAACATGCCCCTCTGNTGAATATGTATGGAGGACCGAAACTGACATAATTAGAAATAAAAAGTAGAAAGAAATATATTAATGGACGAATAAATAACTAAAACATATAAAAACCAATAAATAACTTAAAATGCACCAATTTCGTCTCCACCCTCATCTGCCCCACTCTGGGCCCTTGAGCAAGGCCCTTAACCCACACCATCTGCTCCCCCGGGAACCCTAGATATCAGCTCTCTGCTCCACACAGAGGGCTGTGGTAGCTCGGTGGTCTGTGGTTGTGTCAGGAAGGGCATCCGGCGTAAAAACAATTGCCAAATCTTCGTGCGACCAGTTTCGCTGTGGTGACCCCTGACGCAGGGAAAAGCTGAAAAAAAAAAACTCATTAAAATACATTCATTTATATTTGTTTAACAATTCGTTTTTAACCAGTTTCTTAAATACAGTGATTGATGTGGCTTCCTTAACATTTGTCATCAAGTCATTCCATAATCATATTCCTTGAATTAAAGGTTCAGTATGTAATTTATGGAACACGCTGGAACTTAGGAAAATTTTGAACAGAGACACGTTTCTGGTCCCTCCCCCTCAGAGCCATATATGGCTCTGTTACCCTTGCTCTGCTGAAATTCAAATTCAAGCTCTGTTTTTATTGGCTGATTCAAATTCAAGCTCTGTTTTTATTGGCTGGTTAACGGCGTGTCACTGTGGCTTTTTAGAAATGCTTTTAGAGAAGCAAGGGGACAATAGTTTTTTTCAGAGATTACTTGTCTAAAATCAGTATGTCAGGAGGTAGTGACAGAGTGAAGAAATATGTTAAAAATATATTGTTAGAAAAGTTACATACAGCTCCTTTAAGGTATGGTAGTTCTTCCCTTCAAACTAGTTCTAAACTGCGGTTTTACAAATACATCTTTCCCCTTGAGATTGTAACAACTTGATATTTTCACAAAATACATTTGGATATTTGATGGTAGTGTATTTTTACGAGCTCTATACATAAGTGACAAAATGTTATAGTCCACCAAATCATAGAACTCACTAATTCACTTGACGGGTGACAGTAATGTTTTCTTGTTATAATTCTTACAATTCTTTTCTGCAAAATAAAAATAGGCATTGTGATTGATTTACACGCTTTTCCCCAAACATTAGCACAATAAACCAAATGTGGCACAATAATTGTATTATACAACAAATACAGTGCTTTGTCGTTTAGTAGATGTCAATAACTCTATAAAATAATGCAATAGATTTAGCTATTTTTGTTTTAACAGAATTAATATGTTGTTTCCATGATAGATTATCGTCAATGACAACACCCAAAAATTTTGCATCACTAACTCTACAAATCACTGAATCCTCAACTTGAAATGGAACATCAATTGTTTTATTTCTATTACTAAATATCATATAGTTTGTTTTTTCCAAGTTTAATGATAATTTGTTGAGTTTAAACCAATTCTGAATTTTAATAATAATAATAATAATAATAAACTTTATTTGTATAGCACCTTCCTACAATGCCTTGCATTGACCAAGGTGCTTAACAGGATAAAAAGATGAATAAACTGGAACAATAAATCAATGAAAATAGAATAGGAAACAACAGCAATAAAAGAAGGCAATGGAAATAAAAAATGCTACATACTAAAATAACACTAAAATAACACAAGTAATAAAAGTTACACACTGAAAGCTTTTTTGAACAAGTGGAAATAAAAAGGCAATGGAAATAAAAAAATGTTACATATTAAAATACCAAAAGTAATAAAAGTTACACACTGGAAGCTTATTTGAACAAGTGGAAATAGAAAGGCAATGGAAATAAAAAATGCTACATATTAAAATACCAAAAGTAATAAAAGTTACACACTGAAAGCTTTTTTGAACAAGTGGGTCTTCAGTCTGGTTTTGAACAGAGTCAGATCAGAGGTGGCACGCAGCTCAAGGGGGAGACTGTTCCAGGCTTTAGGGCCGGCAACAGAAAATGACCGGTCTCCCCATTGTTTGTACCTTGAGCGAGGCACCTCCAGCAGGTGTTGACTGGCAGATCGTAAATCTCTGCCGGGCTGATGGGCTTTCAAAAGTTCTGAGATGTAGAGAGGTGCAAGTCCATTCAGAGCTTTGAAAACAAACAGGAGCAGCTTGAACTGTATCCTGAACTGAACCGGGAGCCAGTGTAGAGAGGACAAGGCAATTCTGAATTTTAACAAACTCCTTTATCATTGACTCCAATAGTTGTTCAATATTATTACCAGAACAAAAAAAGTTGTATCATCAGCAAAAAGAACACATTTGAAGAGACCAGACACCTTAACCAAATCATTTAAATACAAGATGAACAACATCGGACCAAGTACCGATCCCTGAGGAACTCCACATGTAATAGTACAGTGATCTGATCTCAAAACATCCAACTGTACAAACTGTTTCCTGTTTTCCAAGTAACTACACACCCATTGCAACGCCAATCCACTTATGCTTATGTAATTTATCAAGGAGAATGTTATGATTAACAGTACCAAAAGCCTTTTTTAAATCAACAAACACAATAACACAATATTGTTTATGGTCAACAGCAATAGTTACTTGTTCCATAAAGTCCACAAGCGCCATAGATGTAGAATATTTTGCTCTAAAACCATATTGATTATTAGTTAGAATATTTTGTTTTTCAATTAATTGGTCCAGTCTGTTGTTGAATAGTTTATCCAATATTTTTGAAAACATTGGTAACAGTGATATCGGTCTATAATTATTAAACACACATTTGTCACAATTTTTGAAAAAAGGAACCACTTTAGCTACCTTCATTCTATCTGGAAATCAGAATCAGAATCAGGTTTATTGGCCAAGTATGTTGACACACACAAGGAATTTGTTTCCGGCTGTTCGTGTCTCTCTAGAAAGTGTCTCTCTAAAAATGCTAAAAACTATACAGATACTTTACATTAAAAAAAACGTACAAATAATACACAAAATACATAAGGATTCACATCACATGGGGGTTGTGAATGGGTTGGGGGTCACGCTGATGGATGTCTGATGATCAGCTGTTGATGATGGTGATGGCCTGGGGGAAGAAACTGTTTTTGTGTCTGGCAGTCTTAGTGGACAGAGATCTGTAGCGTCTGCCAGACGGGAGAAGTTGGAACATGTTGTGACCCGGGTGTGTGGAGTCTGTGATGATTTTTCCAGCCCGTTTCCTGGTTCTTGCATGATACAAGTCCTGAATGGAGGGCAGAGAAGCCCCGATGACTTTCTCAGCCGTCCTCACTGTTCGCTGCAGCCTGTTCCTGTCCTGCCTTGTGGCTGCTCCAAACCAGACTGTGATGGATGTACACAGGATGGACTCAATGACTGCAGTGTAGAACTGGATCAGCAGCTCCTGAGGCAGGTCCAGCTTCCTCAACTGGCGTAGGAAGTACAGTCTCTGCTGGGCCTTTTTGAGGATGGAGGTGATGTTGTGCTCCCACTTCAGGTCATGTGAGATGGTGGTTCCCAGGAACCTGAAGGACTCTACCGTAGACACGGGGCTGTTGAAGATTTTGAGGGGCAGCAGTTCTGGGGGGTGTCTCCTGAAGTCCACTCTCATCTCTACTGTCTTCAGTGTGTTCAGCTCCAGTTTGTTCAGGCTGCACCAGGACATCAGTCGTTCCACCTCCTGTCGGTACGCAGACTCGTCGTCATCACTGATAAGTCCAATGACTGTAGTGTCATCTGCGAACTTCAGGAGTTTAACAGACGGGTCATTAGAGGTGCAGTCATTGGTGTATAGAGAGAAGAGCAGTGGAGAGAGCACACAACCCTGAGGGGCACCAATGCTGATGGACTGTGAGGAGGACATGATTTTCCCCAACTGCACCTGCTGCGTCCTACCTGTTAGGAAGCTGGTGATCCACTGACACATGGCAGGAGAAACAGTGAGCTGGGAGAGTTTGGTGGAGAGAATGTCTGGGACAATAGTGTTAAATGCTGAACTAAAATCAAGAAACAGGATTCTTGCATAAGTCCCCGGGTGGTCTAGATGTTGCAGGATGAAATGCAGTCCCATGTTGACTGCATCATCCACTGACCTATTTGCCCGGTAGGCAAACTGCAGGGGGTCTAGCAGATGTCCAGTGATGTCCTTCAGGTGGGTCAGGACCAGCCGTTCAAAGGACTTCATGACCACAGATGTTAGGGCGATGGGCCTGTAGTCATTTAGTCCTGTGATGGAGGTTTTCTTGGGGACTGGAATGATGGTGGAGCGTTTGAAGCAGGAAGGGACTTCACACAGCTCCAGAGATTTGTTGAATATATTTGTGAAGATTGGAGCCAGTTGTTCAGCACAGATCTTAAGGCAGGAAGGTGAGACACCATCTGGTCCTGGTGCTTTTCTGATCTTTTGTTTCTGGAACAATCGGCTCACATCAGCTTCACATATCTGGAGTGCAACTTGAGTGGTGGGGGGAGGGAGAGACAGAGGGGGTGTTGATGGAGGAGTGATGTTAGATGCTGCTGTGGGTTGTGGAGGTGTGACGGTCTTCTTCTCAAATCTACAATAGAAGCTGTTCAGGTCGTCAGCAAGGGCTTTGTTAGCCTCTGCAGGGCTCTGCAAAATACACCCGTTGTAAAGGATAAATTACAAATATATGTGAACGGTTCAATTACATGACTCATTATGTTTTTAACAAACGTCATATCCATACCCAACCAATCACTGCACTAAAACCATAGATATACGGAAAGATCTGTGTTCGGATATTCCCGGAAATGGACCGCAATGATCCTTAAACAATCCCAAAATCTGGATACTTATCTTCGGCAGATCCAAAATAAATGTGGCTGTTATTCGTCAAGGGTCTGCCAAAGATAAGTATCCGGATTTTGGGATTTGGGGATTTTTAAAGGATCATTGCGGTTCATTTCCGGGAATATCCGGAAATATAAGTATAAGTATATGTGAAGGATACGGAGATATACGACATCAGCTCTTACCGTATATCTATGGTTTTAGTGCAGTGATTTTGATTTTTTATCTGTAAAGTTGTTGACTACTTTCATTATTTCTTCTTTATTAGTTCCATTCAAGAACATACTGTCTAAACAGCTGTCGATTAAAGAGTTCACATTTTTATTCGCTTTTGGAATCGTAGCTGCAAGGCTAGTTCCAACATTCACAAAGTACTGATTAAATCCATTAACAATTTCATTTTCATCATTAATTTCCTTATTATCTATTATAAAGTTATGTGAAATACCTGTTTTGACTTTGTTTATTTAGAACACCATTCACAACCCTCCATGTTGCCCTCATATCCCCACTACTCTTA
>JBBPBX010088563.1:0-14470 GCA_038048925.1 Garcialebias charrua
TGAGTGAGTTGGAGGGTCAGGTGGAGAACCAACCAGGAAGCAGAGGACCGCCGGCGCATGTTGGAGGATGTTCAGTCGGACAAGGCCACGATAAGCCGGACTCTCACCCAGAACCAAACACTGAAGGACTAGTTGGCTGAAATGAAGTCGAAGACGCAAATTCAAAATGGCAACACTCACCCAGCTGCATCGAGTCACTCATCAACCGTCCATCTGGATATAAGGCGTCCCTTTCCTCAGCGCTTCCTGTTTGCCCGTTGCAAGTGTGGTCGCCTCCCTCCACTTCCCCGTCTCCACCCGGGGTTTCTGGCTCCTCGGTTCTCCCCTGTTCGTCCAGACTACGCCACCTGGGGTTGTCCTGCTCGCCTCCGTCCTTGTCCTGCGACTGTGTGCGTTCCTGCTTCCTGTTCCCTGCAACCCAGCCGGTCAAGGCAGATGGCCGCTTGTCCTGAGCCTGGTTCTGCTGAAGGTTTCTTCCTCACGAGGGAGTTTTTCCTTCCCACTGTCGCTTCGTGCTTGCTCAGGATGGGAGTTCTGCGCTGGTATTGATCTCCGGGTTGTCCAGAACCGACGGCCGTTGGCCGACCGTCGTTCACATACCGGTGGGATGGGTTGGACGTCTGCGATCCCGACTCCGCCACCGGGTTCGGGTCCCGGGGGGAAGATATCCATAATCTATCTCCCTATGCCAGACAGTCAAGCTCTCAGCAGTCCGGCATGCATGCCCTCCGCCGGGGCCCGAGCGCCAAAGAAACCCTAATCAATAAAACCTTTTCATTGTATTATTCTCTCTCCTTTTGTGAGTCTCTCCAAGTTGAATTATAGAATGGCTTTGTCAAACTGGTGAAATGAATGAAAATTTAATAAAATGAACAAAATTTTCAACAGTTTGGGGTATTTCTTATATTATTTCTTATAGTATTTTGATACTTTGTCATGTTTTTGACCTGAGGTGTTAGTAACGTTAATTGACTGTATTTGTAAAAGAAATAATAATAATTCATGTAATCCCTTGAGTCACAGTCAGACTTTATTGTCTTTATTGTCAATCGCACCCCATTTGGTGCATGCAGTGGAACAACATTATGTACACTGGGTCCCAGTTACAGCCAACAATAAAATGTAAAAGAAAAACAGTAACATCTAAGATATGAACTAAATTAACATTTACATTAATATTAATGTTAACATTAACATATAAAAAACAAGATGGCCGCATTAGCTAAAAGATAAATATACTACAACTCAGAAACTTTGACAACGATTAAAGGTTCAGTATGTAATTATGGCTCTGTTACCCTTGCTCAGCTGAAATTCAAATTCAAGCTCTGTTTTTATTGGCTGATTCAAATTCAAGCTCTGTTTTCATTGGCTGGTTACAAACTCTGTTTTTATTGGCTGGTTAACGGCGTGTCACCTTGGCTTTTTAGAAATGCTTTTAGAGAAGCAAGGGGACAATATTTTTTTTCAGAGATTACTTGTCTAAAATCAGTATCAGGAGGTAGTGACAGAGTGAAGAAATATGTTAAAAATTCAAACTACCCTCCGCATTGGCCTTAGTTTCACGTGGAGCCATGAGATTTGGTACACTTGTCCAATTCACCAAGACGCACAAAAAACCCTCGTGCACCAATGTTGTACGATAAATGGGAAGGTGGCCATTTTGTAATGTGGACCAAATTGGGTGCATATATTGGGTGCCGAATGGGTACGGGGAAGGCACAACAGTTTTCCAGGATGGACTAGCTAGACTTCCCGCGGTCGCCGCGAGAAGGGCGGAGCGGCGCTAAGGCATTCACACGTGCATTTTCGCAGGAAATGCGGTTTTTCTAGTTGTGTGAATGCCAACAAGGCATTCACACTATAGAGATTGTGTTTATATTTATTATTCTCGCATGTTACTATCTTCCGTCCGTACGTTTTTTGGCACGCTACTCCTCCTAGAGTTTTTGTGCCATTTCAACAATTCATATATCAAAATGTTCAGCTCGTTCAGGACAATCCAGCTATGACTTTTGGTAATGCTGCAACTTTCGCTTTTTGAATTATTAAGCCTTTTCGGCCATTTTTTCCCCATTGAAAATGAATGGAGCTAAAATGAAATGGCCTTTTGGAGGATTTATCATATCCTAAATCTCATCAAATTTGGCAGACTCATCACTCAGACATGGGGGAGTAAAAAATGATCAAAATCTCACGTTTTCATATATGCTAAAGGGGCGTGGCCTGGCCTCAAAGTTAGGTATCTCGCCATGAAAAACGAAACACTAATAGCACCTACACGAAAACTGTCTAATACATCAAACCTTCAGTGATTGACCCACAAGCAGTCCCCTATAATACTGAATGGTCAAATCATGACATTAATTAAGCCACGCCCCCTCACAACAGGAAGTGTACAGTTGTACATTGAACGTCCCGATCGGACACCTGTTACCTAATCAGCGTGACGGTCTGTCCAGCGACCAAAGACATGGTGCTGTAACAAGGTTTCCAACACTGACCGTTTTGGGTGGAGCATGTGGGCGTGGCAATGTGGCGAATCAGACGTAACGCCGTCACAAACGAAACACTAATAGCACCTACACGAAAACTGTCTAATACATCAAACCTTCAGTGATTGACCCACATCCGGTCCCCTGCAATACTGAATGGTCAAATCATGACATTAATTAAGCCACGCCCCCTCACAACAGGAAGTGTACAGTTGTACATTGAAGGTCCCGATCGGACACCTGTTACCTAATCAGCATGACGGTCTTTCCAGTGACCAAAGACATGTTGATGTAACAAGCTTTCCAACACTGACCGTTTTGGGTGGAGCATGTGGGCGTGGCGATGTGGCGAATCAGACGTAACGCCGTCACAATACGTTTGGCCTTTTGGGAGCTTTATCATATCCCAAAACTCACCAAATTTGGCAGACTCGTCAGGACTGGTGAAAAATTACATATTTTGGGGGCGTGGCCAAAATTGCAACAGAAACGGCTCAAGAGCGCCACCTAGAATATTTCAAACTACCCTCCGCATTGGCCTTAGTTTCACGTAGGATCATGAAATTTGGTACACTTGTCCAATTCACAAAGACGTACAGAAAACCCTCTGGCATCAACATTGTACGATAAATGGGAAGGCGGCCATTTTGGAATGTGGACCAAATTGGGTGCATACATTGGGTGCCGAACGGGTACGGGAAAGGCACGAGAGTGTTTCAGGGTGGACTAGCTCGACTTCCCGCGGTCGCCACGAGAAGGGCGGAGCGGCGCTAAGGCATTCACACGTGCATTTTCGTAGGAAATGCAAATTTTCTAGTTATTTATAGATGTTACTATCTTCATTCCGTACGTTTTTTGGCATGTAACTACTCGCACAGTTTTGGTGCCATTTCAACAATTCATATATCAAAATGTCCAGCTCGTTCAGGACAATCCGGCTATGACTTTTGGTAATGCTGCAACTTTAGCTTTTTGAATTATTTAGCCTTTTCGGCCATTTTTTTCCCATTGAAAATGAATGGAGCTAAAATGAAATGGCATGTTGGGGGCTTTATCATATCCTAAATCTCACCAAATTTGGCAGACTCATCACTCAGACATGGGGGAGTAAAAAATGATCAAAACCTCACGTTTTCATATATGCTGAAGGGGCGTGGCCTGGCCTCAAAATTAGGCATCTCGCCATGAAAAACGAAACACTAATAGCACCTACACGAAAACCGTCTAATACATCAAACCTTCAGTGATTGACCCACAACCGGTCCCTTACAATACTGAATGGTCAAATCATGACATTAATTAAGCCACGCCCCCTCACAACAGGAAGTGTACAGTTATACATTGAACGTCCCGATCGGACACCTGTTACCTAATCAGCGGGACGGTCTGTCCAGTGACCAAAGACATGTTGCTGTAACAAGCTTTCCAACACTGACCGTTTTGGGTGGAGCATGTGGGCGTGGCGATGTGGCGAATCAGCCGTCACGCCGTCACAAACGAAACACTAATAGCACCTACACGAAAACAGTCTAATACATCAAACCTTCAGTGATTGACCCACATCCGGTCCCCTGCAATACTGAATGGTCAAATCATGACAATAATTAAGCCACGCCCCCTCACAACAGGAAGTGTACAGTTGTACATTGAACGTCCCGATCGGACACCTGTTACCTAATCAGCGTGACGGTCTGTCCAGTGACCGAAGACATGTTGCTGTAACAAGCTTTCCACGACTGGTTGTTTTGGGTGGAGCATGTGGGCGTGGCGATGTGGCGAATCAGACGTAACGCCGTCACAATACGTTTGGCCTTTTGGGAGCTTTATCATATCCCAAAACTCACCAAATTTGGCAGACTCGTCAGGACTGGTGAACGATTACATATTTTGGGGGCGTGGCCAAAATTGCAACAGAAAGGGCTCAAGAGCGCCACCTAGAATATTTCAAACTACCCTCCGCATTGGCCTTAGTTTCACGTAGGATCATGAAATTTGGTACACCTCCCCGATTCACCAAGGCGCACAGAAAACCCTCTGGCACCAACGTTGTGCGATGAAAGGAAAGGCGACCTTTTCGGCCATTTTTATCCCATTGAAAATGAATGGAGCTAAAATGAAATAGCATTTTGGGGGCTTTTTCATATCCCAAAACTCACCAAAATTGGCGGACTCATCAGGACTGGTGAACGATTACATATTTTGGGGGCGTGGCCAAAATTTCAAAAGAAACGGCTCAAGAGCGCCACCTAGAAAATTTCAAACTACCCTCCGCATTGGCCTTAGTTTCACGTAGGATCATGAAATTTGGTACGCTTGTCCAATTCACCAAGACGCACAGAAAACCCTCTGGCATCAACGTTGTACGATAAATGGGAAGGCGGCCATTTTGGAATGTGGACCAAATTGGGTGCGTGCATTGGGTGCCGAAAGGGTACGGGAAAGGCACGAGAGCGTTTCAGGGTGGACCAGCTCGACTTCCCGCGATCGCCGCGAGAAGGGCGGAGCGGCGCTAAGGCATTCACACGTGCATTTTCGCAGGAAATGCGGTTTTTCTAGTTGTGTGAATGCCAACAAGGCATTCACACTATAGAGATTGTGTTTATATTTATTATTATTCTTTATAGATGTTACTATCTTCCATCCGTACGTTTTTTGGCGTCCTACTCCTCCTAGAGTATTTGTGCCATTTCAACGATTCATATATCAAAATGTTCAGCTCGCTCAGGACAATCCAGCTATGACTTTTGGTAATGCTGCAACTTTCGCTTTTTGAAATATTAAGCCTTTTCGGCCATTTTTTTTCCATTGAAAATGAATGGGGCTAAAATGAAAAGGCCTTTTGGAGGATTTATCATATCCTAAATCTCACCAAATTTGGCAGACTCATCACTCAGACATGGGGGAGTAAAAAATGATCAACATCTCGCGTTTTCATATATGGTGAAGGGGCGTGGCCTGGCCTCAAAGTTAGGTATCTCGCCGTGAAAAACGAAACACTAATAGCACCTACACGAAAACCGTCTAATACATCAAACCTTCAGTGATTGACCCACAACCGGTCCCCTACAATACTGAATGGTCAAATCATGACATTAATTAAGCCACGCCCCCTCACAACAGGAAGTGTACAGTTGTACATTGAACGTCCCGATCGGACACCTGTTACCTAATCAGCGTGACGGTCTGTCCAGTGACCGAAGACATGTTGCTGTAACAAGCTTTCCAACACTGACCGTTTTGGGTGGAGCATGTGGGCGTGGCGATGTGGCGAATCAGACGTAACGCCGTCACAAACGAAACACTAATAGCACCTACACGAAAACAGTCTAATACATCAAACCTTCAGTGATTGACCCACATCCGGTCCCCTGCAATACTGAATGGTCAAATCATGACATTAATTAAGCCACGCCCCCTCACAACAGGAAGTGTACAGTTGTACATTGAACGTCCCGATCGGACACCTGTTACCTAATCAGCGTGACGGTCTGTCCAGTGACCGAAGACATGTTGCTGTAACAAGCTTTCCACGACTGGTTGTTTTGGGTGGAGCATGTGGGCGTGGCGATGTGGCGAATCAGACGTAACGCCGTCACAATACGTTTGGCCTTTTGGGAGCTTTATCATATCCCAAAACTCACCAAATTTGGCAGACTCGTCAGGACTGGTGAAAAATTACATATTTTGGGGGCGTGGCCAAAATTGCAAAAGAAACGGCTCAAGAGCGCCACCTAGAATATTTCAAACTACCCTCCGCATTGGCCTTAGTTTCACGTAGGATCATGAAATTTGGTACACTTGTCCAATTCACCAAGACGCACAGAAAACCCTCTGGCGTCAACGTTGTACGATAAATGGGAAGGCGGCCATTTTGGAATGTGGACCAAATTGAGTGCACGCACTGGGTGCCGAACGGGTACGGGAAAGGCACGAGAGCGTTTCGGGGTGGACCAGCTCGACTTCCCGCGGTCGCCGCGAGAAGGGCGGAGCGGCGCTAAGGCATTCACACGTGCATTTTCGTAGGAAATGCGGTTTTTCTAGTGTTACAATTACATCTGTTACTATCCTGATTCCGTACGTTTTTTGGCACGCTACTCCTCCTACAGTTTTTGTGCTATTTCAACAATTCATATATCAAAATGTTCAGCTCATTCAGGACATGATGGCTATGACTTTTGGTATTGGTGCAACTTTAGCTTTTTGAAATATTCAGCCTTTTCGGCCATTTTTTTCCCATTGAAAATGAATGGAGCTCAAATGAACTCAATGAGCTCATTTTACATCCTTGATATCTTTGGAACTCATTACAATATTTCACTACTCCTTTCACATTTTGGACCAACTCAACTTCCTTCAGCTACCTTGTACATTTTTTAAAAATATTTCGGCTACTTTCAGCTAATTTCAACTGTTTCTACAACGACTTTGCGATCTTTTCAGCTTAATGCAGCTTACTTCAACATTGTTGTACTTATACTGACTTATGATCATTATGCTCCTTTCAGCAAATTTTTGAAAGATTAAGATATTTTTGCTATTTTAGCTACTATTTAGCTGTTTATGCAAATTTCAGCTTTTTCAGCTATTTCAACAATTTTTTTTAATCAATCCAACTTTTTTCAGCCTAATTCAGCAAAACCATGTTCTACCAACTTCCTTCTGGTAATTTAAGATATTTTCTGCTTGTTTTAGCTGTTGTTCAGCTGTTTTTGACCAATTTCAGCTGATGGCTGCCAATGTTACTTTCAAATGGCTTTAACTCAGCCATCTTTATTCATAGAGAGCTGAAATTTGGTGAGGTTGTAGCTATGGACCATCTCTAACATACATTAGGTGAAGCAGCCATTTTGATTGAACATGCAAATTAGGTGAGGCCGCCATTTTGGTTCAATATACAAGGCAGTTACTTGCCTTGCAAAGTAAGTCAATGCATGTATTGTTGCCATTTTGGTTCTACAATTAAAGTAGGTGAGGTAGCCATTTTGATTTAACAAGCATATTAGGTGAAGCGGCCGTTTTGATTGAACATGCAAAATAGGTGAAGCGGCCATTTTGGCATTCACACATGCATTTTCTCAGGAAATGCAATCTAGTTATTATATAGATGTTACTATCTTCATTCCGTACGTTTTTTGGCATGTAACTACTCGCACAGTTTTGGTGCCATTTCAACAATTCATATATCAAAATGTCCAGCTCGTTCAGGACAATCCGGCTATGACTTTTGGTAATGCTGCAACTTTAGCTTTTTGAATTATTTAGCCTTTTCGGCCATTTTTTTCCCATTGAAAATGAATGGAGCTAAAATGAAATGGCATGTTGGGGGCTTTATCATATCCTAAATCTCACCAAATTTGGCAGACTCATCACTCAGACATGGGGGAGTAAAAAATGATCAAAACCTCACGTTTTCATATATGCTGAAGGGGCGTGGCCTGGCCTCAAAATTAGGCATCTCGCCATGAAAAACGAAACACTAATAGCACCTACACGAAAACCGTCTAATACATCAAACCTTCAGTGATTGACCCACAACCGGTCCCTTACAATACTGAATGGTCAAATCATGACATTAATTAAGCCACGCCCCCTCACAACAGGAAGTGTACAGTTATACATTGAACGTCCCGATCGGACACCTGTTACCTAATCAGCGGGACGGTCTGTCCAGTGACCGAAGACATGTTGCTGTAACAAGCTTTCCAACACTGACCGTTTTGGGTGGAGCATGTGGGCGTGGCGATGTGGCGAATCAGCCGTCACGCCGTCACAAACGAAACACTAATAGCACCTACACGAAAACAGTCTAATACATCAAACCTTCAGTGATTGACCCACATCCGGTCCCCTGCAATACTGAATGGTCAAATCATGACAATAATTAAGCCACGCCCCCTCACAACAGGAAGTGTACAGTTGTACATTGAACATCCCGATCGGACACCTGTTACCTAATCAGCGTGACGGTCTGTCCAGTGACCGAAGACATGTTGCTGTAACAAGCTTTCCACGACTGGTTGTTTTGGGTGGAGCATGTGGGCGTGGCGATGTGGCGAATCAGACGTAACGCCGTCACAATACGTTTGGCCTTTTGGGAGCTTTATCATATCCCAAAACTCACCAAATTTGGCAGACTCGTCAGGACTGGTGAAAAATTACATATTTTGGGGGCGTGGCCAAAATTGCAACAGAAAGGGCTCAAGAGCGCCACCTAGAAAATTTCAAACTACCCTCCGCATTGGCCTTAGTTTCACGTAGGATCATGAAATTTGGTACACTTGTCCAATTCACCAAGACGCACAGAAAACCCACTGGCGTCAACGTTGTACGATAAATGGGAAGGCGGCCATTTTGGAATGTGGACCAAATTGGGTGCGTGCATTGGGTGCCGAACGGGTACGGGAAAGGCACGAGAGTGTTTCGGGGTGGACCAGCTCGACTTCCCGCGGTCGCCGCGAGAAGGGCGGAGCGGCACTAAGGCATTCACACGTGCATTTTCGCAGGAAATGCGGTTTTTCTAGTTGTGTGAATGCCACATAGGCATTCACACTATAGTGATTGTGTTTATATTTATTATTATTATTCCAGTTACTATCTTCAATCCGTACGTTTTTCGGCACGCTACTCCTCCTACAGTTTTTGTGCTATTTCAACAATTCATATATCAAAATGTTCAGCTCATTGAGGACACTCCGGCTATGACTTTTGGTATTGATGCAACTTCAGCTTTTTGAAATATTCAGCTTTTTCGGCCACTTTTTTCCCATTGAAAATGAATGGAGCTCATTTTACATCCTTGATATCTTTGGAACTCATTACAATATTTCACTACTTTTTCCACATTTTGGACCAGCTCGGCTTCCTTCAGCTACCTTGTACATTTAAAAAAAATATTTCAGCTACTTTCAGCTGATTTCAGCTGTTTCTTGAACTGTGTTGCACTCTTTTCAGCCTAATGCAGCTTACTTCAACATTTTTGTACATCTACTGACTTATTTCTGCTAATTTCAGATCATTATGCTCCTTTCAGCAAATTTTTCAAAGATTAACATATTTTTGCTACTTTAGCTACTATTTAGCTGTTTTATGCAAATTTCAGCTTTTTCAGCTATTTCAACAATTTTTTAAAATCAATCCAACTTTTTTCAGCCTAATTCAGCAAAACCATGCTCTACCAACTTCCTTCTGGTAATTTCAGATTATTTCTGCTTATTTTAGCTACTATTTAGCTGTTTTATGCAAATTTCAGCTTTTTCAGCTATTTCAACAATTTTTTTTAATCAATCCAACTTTTTTCAGCCTAATTCAGCAAAACCATGCTCTACCAACTTCCTTCTGGTAATTTAAGATTGTTTCTGCTTGTTTTAGCTGTTGTTCAGCTGTTTTTGGCCAATTTCAGCTTTATTCAGATATTTTCAACTTTATTTTGCTTATTTCTACTTATTTCAGATTTTTTTCAATTTCAGATTGTTTCAGATACTTCATATTATGCTGCTTTGTGCTTATTTCTGCTAGTTTCAGCTTCTTCTGCTATTTTAGCTACTATTAAGCTGTTTTTATGCTAATTTAGGCTTGTTTCAACACATTTTACATTATTTGAACTCATTTCAACTTTTTCCAGCCTAATTCTACAAAAATTTACTCTCTCTACTAATTTCTAAGACATTTAAGCTTCTTTCTGCTATTTCAGATAATATTCAGCTGTTTTTGCTATCTTAAGCTTTTTTCAGATAATTTCAACTTTATTTTGCTTATTTTTGCTTAGTTCAGATGTTTTCAGATTTCAGATTGTTTCAGATATTTTACAATATTCAGATGATGCTGCTTTATGCTTATTTCTGCTAGTTTCAGCTTCTTCTGATATTTTAGCTACTATTAAGCTGTTTTAATGCTAATTTAGGCTTGTTTCAACAAATTTTACATTATTTGAACTCATTTCAACTTTTTCCAGCATAATTCTGCAAAACTGTACTCTCTCTACTAATTTCTAAGACTTTTAAGCTTCTTTCTGCTATTTCAGATAATATTCAGCTGTTTTTGCTATCTTAAGCTTTTTTCAGATAATTTCAACTTTATTTTGCTTATTTCTGCTTAGTTCAGATTTTTTCAGATTTCAGATTGTTTCAGATATTTCAGATTATTCACAATTATGCTATTTCTAATTACTTCAGATAATTTAAGCTTATTTCTGCTATTTTAGATAATATTCAGCTGTTTATGCTATCTTTAGCTTTTTTCAGATAGTTTCCACTTTTTTTGCTTATTTCAGATTATTTCAGATTTCAGATTGTTTAAGATGTTTCAGATTATTCCCAATTAAGCTCGTACTAAATCCTGCTGCTAATTTAAGCTTATTTCTGCTATTTTAGATAATATTCAGCTGTTTTTGACCAATTTCAGCTGATGGCCGCCAACGCTACTTTCAAATGGTTATAACTCGACCATCTTTATACATAGAGAGCTGAAATTTGGTGAGGTTGTAGCTGAGGACATTATCTATCATGTACGGAATCCAAAAAAAAATCCAAGATGGCCGACAATGCAAAAAAGTAAAAATACCATAAAATGGTCAATTTTAGTGATATTGAGCTGAAACTTGGTGTAGTGATAGCTGAGAATGTTTCCTATCAAATGCAATATCAAAATCAAAAATCCAAGATGGCCGCCAACGCTACTTTCAAATGGCTTTAACTCAGCCATCATTATACACAGAGAGTCGAAATTTGGTGAGGTTGTAGCTGAGGACATTATCTATCATGTACGGAATCCAAATCAAAAATCCAAGATGGCCGACAAAGTAAAACATTAAAAAACTGTAAAAATCCAAGATGGCCGCCAACGCTACATTCAAATGGCTTTAACTCAGCCATCTTTATTCATAGAGAGCTGAAATTTGGTGAGGTTGTAGCTGAGGGAATCCTCTATCATGTACGGAATCCAAATCAAAAATCCAAGATGGCAGACAAAGCAAAACATTAAAAATACTGTAAAATCCAAGATGGCCGCCAACGCTAATTTCAAATGCTTTAACTCAGCCATCATTATACATAGAGAGCCGAAATTTGGTGAGGTTGTAGCTAAGGGAATCCCCTATCATGTACGGAATCCAAATCAAAAATCCAAGATGGCCGACAAAGCAAAACATTAAAAATACTGTAAAATCCAAGATGGCCACCAACGCTACTTTCAAATGGCTTTAAATCAGCCATATTTATTCATAGAGAGCCGAAATTTGGTGAGGTTGTAGCTATGGACATTCTTTATCATGCATTAGGTGAAACGGCCATTTTGATTGAATATGCAAATTAGGTGAAGTGGCCATTTTGGTTCAATATACAAGGCAGTTAATTGCCTTGCGAAGTAAGTCAATGCATGTATTGTTACCATTTTGGTTCTACAATTTAAGTAGACAAGTTAGCCATTTTGATTTAATAAGCACATTAGGTAAAGCGGCCATTTTGATTGAACATGCAAGTTGGGTGAAGCGGCCATTTTGGCATTCACACATGCATTTTCTCAGGAAATGCAATCTAGTGTTACAATTACATCTGTTACTATCCTGATTCCGTACGTTTTTTGGCACGCTACTCCTCCTACAGTTTTTGTGCTATTTCAACAATTCATATATCAAAATGTTCAGCTCATTTAGGACATGATGGCTATGACTTTTGGTATTGGTGCAACTTTAGCTTTTTGAAATATTCAGCCTTTTCGGCCATTTTTTTCCCATTGAAAATGAATGGAGCTCAAATGAACTCAATGAGCTCATTTTGTATCCTTGATATCTTTGGAACTCATTACAATATTTCACTACTCCTTTCACATTTTGGACCAACTCAGCTTCCTTCAGCTACCTTGTACATTTTAAAAAAATATTTCGGCTACTTTCAGCTACTTTCAGCTGTTTCTTCAACGACTTTGCAATCTTTTCAGCTTAATGCAGCTTACTTCAACATTGTTGTAATTCTACTGACTTATTTATGCTAATTTCAGATTATTTTGCTCCTTTCAGCTAATTTTTGAAAGATTAAGATATTTTTGCTATTTTAGCTACTATTTAGCTGTTTATGCAAATTTCAGCTTTTTTAACAATTTTTTTTTATCAATCCAACTTTTTTCAGCCTAATTCAGCAAAACCATGTTCTACCAACTTCCTTCTGGTAATTTAAGATTATTTCTGCTTGTTTTAGCTGTTGTTCAGCTGTTTTTGACCAATTTCAGCTGATGGCTGCCAACGCTACTTTCAAATGGCTTTAACTCGGCCATCTTTATTCATAGAGAGCTGAAATTTGGTGAGGTTGTAGCTATGGACAATCTATAACATACATTAGGTGAAGCGGCCATTTTGATTGAACATGCAAATTAGGTGAGTCCGCCATTTTGATTCAATATACAAGGCAGTTACTTGCCTTGCAAAGTAAGTCAATGCATGTATTGTTGCCATTTTGGTTCTACAATTTAAGTAGACAAGGTAGCCAGTTTGATTTAATAAGCACATTAGGTAAAGCGGCCATTTTGATTGAACATGCAAGTTGGGTGAAGCGGCCATTTTGGCATTCACACATGCATTTTCTCAGGAAATGCAATCTAGTTGTGTGAATGCCAACAAGGCATTCACACTATAGAGATTGTGTTTATATTTATTGTGTGAATGCCAACAAGGCATTCACACTATAGAGATTGTGTTTATATTTATTGTGTGAATGCCAACAAGGCATTCACACTATAGAGATTGTGTTTATATTTAGTGTGAATGCCAACAAGGCATTCACACTATAGAGATTGTGTTTATATATATTATTATTATAGTTACTATCTTCCGTCCGTACGTTTTTTGGCACGCTACTCCTCCTAGAGTATTTGTGCCATTTCAACGATTCATATATCAAAATGTTCAGCTCGTTCAGGACAATCCAGCTATGACTTTTGGTAATGCTGCAAGTTGCGCTTTTTGAAATATTAAGCCTTTTCGGCCATTTTTTTCCCATTGAAAATGAATGGAGCTAAAATGAAATGGTCTTTTGGGGGCTTTATCATACCCTAAAACTCACCAAATTTGGCAGACTCATCACTCAGACATGCAGGAGTAACAAATGATCAAAACCTCGCATTTTCATATATGCTGAAGGGGCGTGGCCTGGCCTCAAAGTTAGGCATCTCGCCATGAAAAACGAAACACTAATAGCACCTACACGAAAACCGTCTAATACATCAAACCTTCAGTGATTGACCCACAACCACTCCCCTGCAATACTGAATGGTCAAATCATGACATTAATTAAGCCACGCCCCCTCACAACAGGAAGTGTACAGTTATACATTGAACGTCCCGATCGGACACCTGTTACCTAATCAGCGGGACGGTCTGTCCAGTGACCGAAGACATGTTGCTGTAACAAGCTTTCCAACACTGACCGTTTTGGGTGGAGCATGTGGGCGTGGCGATGTGGCGAATCAGCCGTCACGCCGTCACAAACGAAACACTAATAGCACCTACACGAAAACAGTCTAATACATCAAACCTTCAGTGATTGACCCACATCCGGTCCCCTGCAATACTGAATGGTCAAATCATGACAATAATTAAGCCACGCCCCCTCACAACAGGAAGTGTACAGTTGTACATTGAACATCCCGATCGGACACCTGTTACCTAATCAGCGTGACGGTCTGTCCAGTGACCGAAGACATGTTGCTGTAACAAGCTTTCCACGACTGGTTGTTTTGGGTGGAGCATGTGGGCGTGGCGATGTGGCGAATCAGACGTAACGCCGTCACAATACGTTTGGCCTTTTGGGAGCTTTATCATATCCCAAAACTCACCAAATTTGGCAGACTCGTCAGGACTGGTGAAAAATTACATATTTTGGGGGCGTGGCCAAAATTGCAACAGAAAGGGCTCAAGAGCGCCACCTAGAAAATTTCAAACTACCCTCCGCATTGGCCTTAGTTTCACGTAGGATCATGAAATTTGG
>JBBPBX010088565.1:0-14470 GCA_038048925.1 Garcialebias charrua
GTCTTACACCTGCTGCAACATGTCTTACACCTGCATCATCTTACACCTGCAGTGTCTTACACCTGCAGTGTCTTACACCTGCAGCGTCTTACACCTGCATCATCTTACACCTGCATCATCTTACACCTGCATCAACTTACACCTGCAGTGTCTTACACCTGCAGCGTCTTACACCTGCATCATCTTACACCTGCAGTGTCTTACACCTGCAGTGTCTTACACCTGCAATTTCTTACACCTGTAGCATCTTACACCTGTAGCGTCTTACACCTGCATCATCTTACACCTGTAGCATCTTACACCTGCAGCGTCTTACACCTGCATCATCTTACACCTGCATCATCTTACACCTGTAGCATCTTACACCTGCAGCGTCTTACACCTGCATCATCTTACACCTGCATCATCTTACACCTGCATCATCTTACACCTGCATCATCTTACACCTGCATCATCTTACACCTACAGCATCTTACACCTGCAGTGTCTTACACCTGCAATTTCTTACACCTGTAGCATCTTACACCTGTAGCGTCTTACACCTGCAGCGTCTTACACCTGCAGTGTCTTACACCTGCAGTGTCTTACACCTGCAGTGTCTTACACCTGCATCATCTTACACCTGCATCATCTTACACCTGCATCGTCTTACACCTGCATCATCTTACACCTGCAGCGTCTTACACCTGCATCATCTTACACCTGCATCATCTTACACCTGCATCATCTTACACCTGCAACGTCTTACACCTGCATCATCTTACACCTGCAGCGTCTTACACCTGCATCATCTTACACCTGCATCATCTTACACCTGCATCATCTTACACCTGCAACGTCTTACACCTGCATCATCTTACACCTGCAGCGTCTTACACCTGCATCATCTTACACCTGCATCATCTTACACCTGCATCATCTTACACCTGCATCATCTTACACCTGCAACGTCTTACACCTGCATCATCTTACACCTGCAGCGTCTTACACCTGCATCATTTTACACCTGCATCATCTTACACCTGCAACGTCTTACACCTGCATCATCTTACACCTGCAGCGTCTTACACCTGCATCATTTTACACCTGCATCATCTTACACCTGCAACGTCTTACACCTGCATCATCTTACACCTGCATCATCTTACACCTGCATCATCTTACACCTGCATCATCTTACACCTGCATCATCTTACACCTGCAGCGTCTTACACCTGCATCATCTTACACCTGCAACGTCTTACACCTGCATCATCTTACACCTGCATCATCTTACACCTGCATCATCTTACACCTGCAGCATCTTACACCTGCAGCGTCTTACACCTGCAGCGTCTTACACCTGCATCATCTTACACCTGCATCATCTTACACCTGCATCATCTTACACCTGCATCATCTTACACCTGCAGCATCTTACACCTGCAGCATCTTACACCTGCAGCGTCTTACACCTGCATCATCTTACACCTGCATCATCTTACACCTGCATCATCTTACACCTGCATCATCTTACACCTGCATCATCTTACACCTGCATCATCTTACACCTGCATCATCTTACACCTGCATCATCTTACACCTGCATCATCTTACACCTGCATCATCTTACACCTGCAGCATCTTACACCTGCAGCATCTTACACCTGCATCATCTTACACCTGCATCATCTTACACCTGCATCATCTTACACCTGCATCATCTTACACCTGCATCATCTTACACCTGCATCATCTTACACCTGCATCATCTTACACCTGCATCATCTTACACCTGCATCATCTTACACCTGCATCATCTTACACCTGCATCATCTTACACCTGCATCATCTTACACCTGCATCATCTTACACCTGCATCATCTTACACCTGCATCATCTTACACCTGCATCATCTTACACCTGCATCATCTTACACCTGCATCATCTTACACCTGCATCATCTTACACCTGCATCATCTTACACCTGCATCATCTTACACCTGCATCATCTTACACCTGCATCATCTTACACCTGCATCATCTTACACCTGCATCATCTTACACCTGCATCATCTTACACCTGCATCATCTTACACCTGCATCATCTTACACCTGCATCATCTTACACCTGCATCATCTTACACCTGCAGCATCTTACACCTGCAGCATCTTACACCTGCATCATCTTACACCTGCATCATCTTACACCTGCATCATCTTACACCTGCATCATCTTACACCTGCATCATCTTACACCTGCATCATCTTACACCTGCATCATCTTACACCTGCATCATCTTACACCTGCATCATCTTACACCTGCATCATCTTACACCTGCATCATCTTACACCTGCATCATCTTACACCTGCATCATCTTACACCTGCATCATCTTACACCTGCATCATCTTACACCTGCATCATCTTACACCTGCATCATCTTACACCTGCATCATCTTACACCTGCATCATCTTACACCTGCATCATCTTACACCTGCATCATCTTACACCTGCATCATCTTACACCTGCATCATCTTACACCTGCATCATCTTACACCTGCAGCATCTTACACCTGCATCATCTTACACCTGCATCATCTTACACCTGCATCATCTTACACCTGCATCATCTTACACCTGCAGCATCTTACACCTGCATCATCTTACACCTGCATCATCTTACACCTGCATCATCTTACACCTGCAGCATCTTACACCTGCATCATCTTACACCTGCATCATCTTACACCTGCAGCATCTTACACCTGCATCATCTTACACCTGCATCATCTTACACCTGCATCATCTTACACCTGCAGCATCTTACACCTGCATCATCTTACACCTGCATCATCTTACACCTGTGACATCTTACACCTGCAGCATCTTACACCTGCATCGTCTTACACCTGCATCATCTTACACCTGTAGCGTCTTACACATGTAGCGTCTTACACCTGTAGCATCTTACACCTGTAGCATCTTACACCTGCAGCGTCTTACACCTGCAGCATCTTACACCTGCAGCGTCTTACAACTGTAGCGTCTTACACATGTAGCGTCTTACACCTGTAGCATCTTACACATGTAGCGTCTTACACCTGCAGCGTCTTACACCTGTAGCATCTTACACCTGTAGCATCTTACACCTGTAGCATCTTACACATGTAGCGTCTTACACCTGCATCATCTTACACCTGTAGCGTCTTACACATGTAGCGTCTTACACCTGTAGCATCTTACACCTGTAGCATCTTACACCTGCAGCGTCTTACACCTGCAGCATCTTACACCTGCAGCGTCTTACAACTGTAGCGTCTTACACATGTAGCGTCTTACACCTGTAGCATCTTACACCTGTAGCGTCTTACACCTGCAGCGTCTTACACCTGTAGCATCTTACACCTGTAGCATCTTACACCTGTAGCATCTTACACCTGTAGCGTCTTACACCTGTAGCGTCTTACACCTGTAGCATCTCTTACACCTGTAGCATCTTACACCTGTAGCATCTTACACCTGTAGCGTCTTACACCTGTAGCATCTTACACCTGTAGCATCTTACACCTGTAGCATCTTACACCTGTAGCATCTTACACCTGTAGCGTCTTACACCTGTAGCATCTTACACCTGTAGCATCTTACACCTGTAGCATCTTACACCTGTAGCGTCTTACACCTGCAGCGTCTTACACCTGTAGCGTCTTACACCTGTAGCATCTTACACCTGTAGCATCTTACACCTGCAGCGTCTTACACCTGCAGCGTCTTACACCTGCATCATCTTACACCTGCATCATCTTACACCTGCATCATCTTACACCTGCATCATCTTACACCTGCATCATCTTACACCTGCATCATCTTACACCTGCAGTGTCTTACACCTGCATCATCTTACACCTGCAGCGTCTTACACCTGCAGCGTCTTACACCTGCATCATCTTACACCTGCAGTCTTACACCTGCAGTGTCTTACACCTGCAGCGTCTTACACCTGCAGCGTCTTACATCTGCAGCGTCTTACACCTGCAGCGTCTTACATCTGCAGTGTCTTACACCTGCAGTGTCTTACACCTGCAGCGTCTTAAACCTGCATCATCTTACACCTGCATCATCTTACATCTGCAGTGTCTTACACCTGCAGCGTCTTACACCCGCATCATCTTACATCTGCATCATCTTACACCTGCATCATCTTACACCTGCATCATCTTACATCTGCAGTGTCTTACACCTGCAGTGTCTTACACCTGCAGCGTCTTACACCTGCATCATCTTACACCTGCAGCATCTTACATCTGCAGTGTCTTACACCTGCATCATCTTACACCTGCATCATCTTACACCTGCAGTGTCTTACACCTGCAGCATCTTACACCTGCATCATCTTACACCTGCAGCATCTTACACCTGCATCATATTACACCTGCATCATCTTACATCTGCAGTGTCTTACACCTGCAGTGTCTTACACCTGCAGCGTCTTACACCTGCATCATCTTACACTGCAGTGTCTTACACCTGCATCATCTTACACCTGCATCATCTTACACCTGCAGTGTCTTACACCTGCAGCATCTTACACCTGCATCATCTTACACCTGCAGCATCTTACACCTGCATCATCTTACACCTGCATCATCTTACACCTGCATCATCTTACACCTGCATCATCTTACATCTGCAGTGTCTTACACCTGCAGCATCTTACACCTGCATCATCTTACACCTGCATCATCTTACATCTGCAGTGTCTTACACCTGCAGTGTCTTACACCTGCATCATCTTACACCTGCATCATCTTACACTGCAGTGTCTTACACCTGCAGCATCTTACACCTGCATCATCTTACACCTGCATCATCTTACACCTGCATCATCTTACACCTGCATCATCTTACACCTGCATCATCTTACACCTGCAGTGTCTTACACCTGCAGTGTCTTACACCTGCAGCGTCTTACACCTGCATCATCTTACACCTGCATCATCTTACACCTGCATCTTACACCTGCAGCATCTTACACCTGCATCATCTTACACCTGCATCATCTTACATCTGCAGTGTCTTACACCTGCAGTGTCTTACACCTGCAGCGTCTTACACCTGCATCATCTTACACCTGCATCATCTTACACCTGCATCAACTTACATCTGCAGTGTCTTACACCTGCAGTGTCTTACACCTGCAGCGTCTTACACCTGTAGCGTCTTACACCTGCAGCATCTTACACCTGTAGCATCTTACACCTGCATCATCTTACACCTGCAGCATCTTACACCTGCATCATCTTACACCTGCAGTGTCTTACACCTGCAGCATCTTACACCTGCAGCGTCTTACACCTGCAGCGTCTTACACCTGCAGCATCTTACACCTGCATCATCTTACACCTGCAGTCTTACACCTGCAGCATCTTACACCTGCATCATCTTACACCTGCATCATCTTACACCTGCAGCATCTTACACCTGCAGCATCTTACACCTGCATCATCTTACACCTGCAGCATCTTACACCTGCAGCATCTTACACCTGCATCATCTTACACCTGCATCATCTTACACCTGCATCATCTTACACCTGCATCATCTTACACCTGCATCATCTTACACCTGCATCATCTTACACCTGCAGCATCTTACACCTGCATCATCTTACACCTGCATCATCTTACACCTGCATCATCTTACACCTGCAGCATCTTACACCTGCACATCTTACACCTGCATCATCTTACACCTGCATCATCTTACACCTGCAGCATCTTACACCTGCATCATCTTACACCTGCAGCATCTTACACCTGCATCATCTTACACCTGCATCATCTTACACCTGCATCATCTTACACCTGCATCATCTTACACCTGCATCATCTTACACCTGCATCATCTTACACCTGCATCATCTTACACCTGCATCATCTTACACCTGCATCATCTTACACCTGCATCATCTTACACCTGCATCATCTTACACCTGCAGCATCTTACACCTGCATCATCTTACACCTGCATCATCTTACACCTGCAGCATCTTACACCTGCATCATCTTACACCTGCATCATCTTACACCTGCATCATCTTACACCTGCAGCATCTTACACCTGCAGCATCTTACACCTGCATCATCTTACACCTGCATCATCTTACACCTGCAGCATCTTACACCTGCAGCGTCTTACACCTGCAGCGTCTTACACCTGCAGCATCTTACACCTGCATCATCTTACACCTGCAGTGTCTTACACCTGCAGCATCTTACACCTGCATCATCTTACACCTGCAGCGTCTTACACCTGCAGCATCTTACACCTGCATCATCTTACACCTGCATCATCTTACACCTGCAGCATCTTACACCTGCATCATCTTACACCTGCATCATCTTACACCTGCATCATCTTACACCTGCATCATCTTACACCTGCATCATCTTACACCTGCATCATCTTACACCTGCAGCATCTTACACCTGCATCATCTTACACCTGCATCATCTTACACCTGCATCATCTTACACCTGCATCATCTTACACCTGCAGCATCTTACACCTGCATCATCTTACACCTGCATCATCTTACACCTGCAGCATCTTACACCTGCAGCATCTTACACCTGCATCATCTTACACCTGCAGCATCTTACACCTGCATCATCTTACACCTGCATCATCTTACACCTGCATCATCTTACACCTGCATCATCTTACACCTGCATCATCTTACACCTGCATCATCTTACACCTGCATCATCTTACACCTGCATCATCTTACACCTGCAGCATCTTACACCTGCAGCATCTTACACCTGCATCATCTTACACCTGCATCATCTTACACCTGCAGCATCTTACACCTGCATCATCTTACACCTGCATCATCTTACACCTGCATCATCTTACACCTGCATCATCTTACACCTGCATCATCTTACACCTGCATCATCTTACACCTGCATCATCTTACACCTGCATCATCTTACACCTGCAGCATCTTACACCTGCAGCATCTTACACCTGCATCATCTTACACCTGCATCATCTTACACCTGCATCATCTTACACCTGCATCATCTTACACCTGCATCATCTTACACCTGCATCATCTTACACCTGCATCATCTTACACCTGCATCATCTTACACCTGCATCATCTTACACCTGCATCATCTTACACCTGCATCATCTTACACCTGCAGCATCTTACACCTGCATCATCTTACACCTGCATCATCTTACACCTGCAGCATCTTACACCTGCAGCATCTTACACCTGCATCATCTTACACCTGCATCATCTTACACCTGCATCATCTTACACCTGCATCATCTTACACCTGCATCATCTTACACCTGCATCATCTTACACCTGCATCATCTTACACCTGCATCATCTTACACCTGCAGCATCTTACACCTGCATCATCTTACACCTGCATCATCTTACACCTGCAGCATCTTACACCTGCAGCATCTTACACCTGCATCATCTTACACCTGCATCATCTTACACCTGCATCATCTTACACCTGCAGCATCTTACACCTGCATCATCTTACACCTGCATCATCTTACACCTGCATCATCTTACACCTGCATCATCTTACACCTGCATCATCTTACACCTGCATCATCTTACACCTGCATCATCTTACACCTGCATCATCTTACACCTGCATCATCTTACACCTGCAGCATCTTACACCTGCATCATCTTACACCTGCATCATCTTACACCTGCATCATCTTACACCTGCATCATCTTACACCTGCATCATCTTACACCTGCATCATCTTACACCTGCATCATCTTACACCTGCAGCATCTTACACCTGCATCATCTTACACCTGCATCATCTTACACCTGCATCATCTTACACCTGCATCATCTTACACCTGCATCATCTTACACCTGCATCATCTTACACCTGCATCATCTTACACCTGCATCATCTTACACCTGCATCATCTTACACCTGCATCATCTTACACCTGCATCATCTTACACCTGCATCATCTTACACCTGCATCATCTTACACCTGCATCATCTTACACCTGCATCATCTTACACCTGCATCATCTTACACCTGCATCATCTTACACCTGCATCATCTTACACCTGCATCATCTTACACCTGCAACATCTTACACCTGCATCATCTTACACCTGCATCATCTTACACCTGCATCATCTTACACCTGCATCATCTTACACCTGCATCATCTTACACCTGCATCATCTTACACCTGCATCATCTTACACCTGCATCATCTTACACCTGCATCATCTTACACCTGCATCATCTTACACCTGCATCATCTTACACCTGCATCATCTTACACCTGCATCATCTTACACCTGCATCATCTTACACCTGCATCATCTTACACCTGCATCATCTTACACCTGCATCATCTTACACCTGCATCATCTTACACCTGCATCATCTTACACCTGCATCATCTTACACCTGCATCATCTTACACCTGCATCATCTTACACCTGCATCATCTTACACCTGCATCATCTTACACCTGCATCATCTTACACCTGCATCATCTTACACCTGCATCATCTTACACCTGCATCATCTTACACCTGCATCATCTTACACCTGCATCATCTTACACCTGCATCATCTTACACCTGCAGCATCTTACACCTGCATCATCTTACACCTGCATCATCTTACACCTGCATCATCTTACACCTGCATCATCTTACACCTGCATCATCTTACACCTGCATCATCTTACACCTGCATCATCTTACACCTGCATCATCTTACACCTGCATCATCTTACACCTGCATCATCTTACACCTGCATCATCTTACACCTGCATCATCTTACACCTGCATCATCTTACACCTGCATCATCTTACACCTGCATCATCTTACACCTGCATCATCTTACACCTGCATCATCTTACACCTGCATCATCTTACACCTGCATCATCTTACACCTGCATCATCTTACACCTGCATCATCTTACACCTGCATCATCTTACACCTGCATCATCTTACACCTGCATCATCTTACACCTGCATCATCTTACACCTGCAGCATCTTACACCTGCAGCATCTTACACCTGCATCATCTTACACCTGCATCATCTTACACCTGCATCATCTTACACCTGCATCATCTTACACCTGCATCATCTTACACCTGCATCATCTTACACCTGCATCATCTTACACCTGCATCATCTTACACCTGCATCATCTTACACCTGCATCATCTTACACCTGCATCATCTTACACCTGCATCATCTTACACCTGCATCATCTTACACCTGCATCATCTTACACCTGCATCATCTTACACCTGCATCATCTTACACCTGCATCATCTTACACCTGCATCATCTTACACCTGCATCATCTTACACCTGCATCATCTTACACCTGCATCATCTTACACCTGCATCATCTTACACCTGCATCATCTTACACCTGCATCATCTTACACCTGCATCATCTTACACCTGCATCATCTTACACCTGCATCATCTTACACCTGCATCATCTTACACCTGCATCATCTTACACCTGCATCATCTTACACCTGCATCATCTTACACCTGCATCATCTTACACCTGCATCATCTTACACCTGCATCATCTTACACCTGCATCATCTTACACCTGCATCATCTTACACCTGCATCATCTTACACCTGCATCATCTTACACCTGCATCATCTTACACCTGCATCATCTTACACCTGCAGCATCTTACACCTGCATCATCTTACACCTGCATCATCTTACACCTGCAGCATCTTACACCTGCATCATCTTACACCTGCATCATCTTACACCTGCATCATCTTACACCTGCATCATCTTACACCTGCATCATCTTACACCTGCATCATCTTACACCTGCATCATCTTACACCTGCATCATCTTACACCTGCATCATCTTACACCTGCAACATCTTACACCTGCATCATCTTACACCTGCATCATCTTACACCTGCATCATCTTACACCTGCATCATCTTACACCTGCATCATCTTACACCTGCAGCATCTTACACCTGCATCATCTTACACCTGCATCATCTTACACCTGCATCATCTTACACCTGCATCATCTTACACCTGCAGCATCTTACACCTGCATCATCTTACACCTGCATCATCTTACACCTGCATCATCTTACACCTGCATCATCTTACACCTGCATCATCTTACACCTGCATCATCTTACACCTGCAGCGTCTTACACCTGCATCATCTTACACCTGCATCATCTTACACCTGCATCATCTTACACCTGCATCATCTTACACCTGCATCATCTTACACCTGCATCATCTTACACCTGCATCATCTTACACCTGCATCATCTTACACCTGCATCATCTTACACCTGCATCATCTTACACCTGCAGCGTCTTACACCTGCATCATCTTACACCTGCATCATCTTACACCTGCATCATCTTACACCTGCAGCATCTTACACCTGCATCATCTTACACCTGCAACATCTTACACCTGCATCATCTTACACCTGCATCATCTTACACCTGCATCATCTTACACCTGCATCATCTTACACCTGCATCATCTTACACCTGCATCATCTTACACCTGCATCATCTTACACCTGCAGCATCTTACACCTGCATCATCTTACACCTGCAGCATCTTACACCTGCATCATCTTACACCTGCAGTGTCTTACACCTGCAGCGTCTTACACCTGCATCATCTTACACCTGCAGTGTCTTACACCTGCAGTGTCTTACACCTGCAGTGTCTTACACCTGCAGCGTCTTACACCTGCATCATCTTACACCTGCAGTGTCTTACACCTGCAGTGTCTTACACCTGCATCATCTTACACCTGCAGCGTCTTACATCTGCAGCGTCTTACACCTGCAGTGTCTTACACATGCATCATCTTACACCTGCAGCGTCTTACACCTGCATCATCTTACATCTGCAGTGTCTTACACCTGCAGCGTCTTACATCTGCAATGTCTTACACCTGCATTATCTTACACCTGCAGCATCTTACACCTGCATCATCTTACATCTGCAGTGTCTTACACCTGCAGCGTCTTACACCTGCATCATCTTACACCTGCATCATCTTACACCTGCATCAACTTACATCTGCAGTGTCTTACACCTGCAGCATCTTACACCTGCATCATCTTACACCTGCATCATCTTACATCTGCAGTGTCTTACACCTGCAGTGTCTTACACCTGCAGCGTCTTACACCTGCATCATCTTACACCTGCATCATCTTACACCTGCAGCATCTTACACCTGCAGCATCTTACACCTGCATCATCTTACACCTGCATCATCTTACACCTGCAGCATCTTACACCTGCATCATCTTACACCTGCATCATCTTACACCTGCATCATCTTACACCTGCATCATCTTACACCTGCATCATCTTACACCTGCAGCATCTTACACCTGCATCATCTTACACCTGCATCATCTTACACCTGCATCATCTTACACCTGCATCATCTTACACCTGCATCATCTTACACCTGCATCATCTTACACCTGCATCATCTTACACCTGCATCATCTTACACCTGCATCATCTTACACCTGCATCATCTTACACCTGCATCATCTTACACCTGCATCATCTTACACCTGCATCATCTTACACCTGCATCATCTTACACCTGCATCATCTTACACCTGCATCATCTTACACCTGCATCATCTTACACCTGCAGCATCTTACACCTGCATCATCTTACACCTGCATCATCTTACACCTGCATCATCTTACACCTGCATCATCTTACACCTGCATCATCTTACACCTGCATCATCTTACACCTGCATCATCTTACACCTGCATCATCTTACACCTGCATCATCTTACACCTGCATCATCTTACACCTGCATCATCTTACACCTGCATCATCTTACACCTGCAGCATCTTACACCTGCATCATCTTACACCTGCATCATCTTACACCTGCATCATCTTACACCTGCATCATCTTACACCTGCATCATCTTACACCTGCATCATCTTACACCTGCATCATCTTACACCTGCATCTTACACCTGCATCATCTTACACCTGCATCATCTTACACCTGCATCATCTTACACCTGCATCATCTTACACCTGCATCATCTTACACCTGCATCATCTTACACCTGCATCATCTTACACCTGCATCATCTTACACCTGCATCATCTTACACCTGCATCATCTTACACCTGCATCATCTTACACCTGCATCATCTTACACCTGCAGCATCTTACACCTGCAGTGTCTTACACCTGCAACGTCTTACACCTGCATCATCTTACACCTGCAGCATCTTACACCTGCAGTGTCTTACACCTGCAGTGTCTTACACCTGCAGCGTCTTACACCTGCATCATCTTACACCTGCATCATCTTACACCTGCATCATCTTACACCTGCAGCATCTTACACCTGCAGCGTCTTACACCTGCATCATCTTACACCTGCAGTGTCTTACACCTGCAGTGTCTTACACCTGCATCATCTTACACCTGCAGTGTCTTACACCTGCAGTGTCTTACACCTGCAGCATCTTACACCTGCAGCATCTTACACCTGCAGTGTCTTACACCTGCAGTGTCTTACACCTGCATCATCTTACACCTGCAGTGTCTTACACCTGCAGCATCTTACACATGCATCATCTTACACCTGCAGCATCTTACACCTGCATCATCTTACACCTGCAGTGTCTTACACCTGCAGCGTCTTACACCTGCAGTGTCTTACACCTGCAGTGTCTTACACCTGCATCATCTTACACCTGCAGTGTCTTACACCTGCAGTGTCTTACACCTGCATCATCTTACACCTCAGCATCTTACACCTGCAGTGTCTTACACCTGCAGTGTCTTACACCTGCAGTGTCTTACACCTGCAGTGTCTTACACCTGCAGTGTCTTACACCTGCATCATCTTACACCTGCAGCATCTTACACCTGCATCATCTTACACCTGCAGCATCTTACACCTGCATCGTCTTACACCTGCAGCTTACACCTGCATCGTCTTACACCTGCAGCATCTTACACCTGCATCATCTTACACCTGCATCATCTTACACCTGCAGCGTCTTACACCTGCAGCGTCTTACACCTGCATCATCTTACACCTGCAGCATCTTACACCTGCATCATCTTACACCTGCAGTGTCTTACACCTGCAGTGTCTTACACCTGCAGCATCTTACACCTGCATCATCTTACACCTGCATCATCTTACACCTGCAGCATCTTACACCTGCATCATCTTACACCTGCAGCATCTTACACCTGCATCGTCTTACACCTGCATCATCTTACACCTGCAGCATCTTACACCTGCATCATCTTACACCTGCATCATCTTACACCTGCAGCATCTTACACCTGCAGCATCTTACACCTGCATCATCTTACACCTGCATCATCTTACACCTGCAGCATCTTACACCTGCATCATCTTACACCTGCAGCATCTTACACCTGCATCATCTTACACCTGCATCATCTTACACCTGCATCATCTTACACCTGCATCATCTTACACCTGCAGCATCTTACACCTGCATCTTACACCTGCATCATCTTACACCTGCATCATCTTACACCTGCAGCGTCTTACACCTGCAGCATCTTACACCTGCATCATCTTACACCTGCATCATCTTACACCTGCAGCATCTTACACCTGCATCATCTTACACCTGCATCATCTTACACCTGCATCATCTTACACCTGCATCATCTTACACCTGCAGCATCTTACACCTGCAGCATCTTACACCTGCATCATCTTACACCTGCATCATCTTACACCTGCATCATCTTACACCTGCATCATCTTACACCTGCATCATCTTACACCTGCATCATCTTACACCTGCATCATCTTACACCTGCATCATCTTACACCTGCATCATCTTACACCTGCATCATCTTACACCTGCATCATCTTACACCTGCATCATCTTACACCTGCATCATCTTACACCTGCATCATCTTACACCTGCAGCATCTTACACCTGCATCATCTTACACCTGCATCATCTTACACCTGCATCATCTTACACCTGCATCATCTTACACCTGCATCATCTTACACCTGCATCATCTTACACCTGCATCATCTTACACCTGCATCATCTTACACCTGCATCATCTTACACCTGCATCATCTTACACCTGCATCATCTTACACCTGCATCATCTTACACCTGCAGCATCTTACACCTGCATCATCTTACACCTGCATCATCTTACACCTGCATCATCTTACACCTGCATCATCTTACACCTGCATCATCTTACACCTGCATCATCTTACACCTGCATCATCTTACACCTGCATCATCTTACACCTGCATCATCTTACACCTGCATCATCTTACACCTGCAGCATCTTACACCTGCATCATCTTACACCTGCATCATC
>JBBPBX010088566.1:0-14469 GCA_038048925.1 Garcialebias charrua
GTCAGGAACTGCTCCCCACCAAACTTCAGCTTGAAATTCGGCTGGACCAGACTCAGCAGAAGTTCCTTCAACCTGGAGCATCTGATGAATGGAGCTTTTCACTGTAGCACAGTACTGAACAGTTCCATCAGGAAAACTCAGCTGGACGTTGTCAGGACTCATCATCAAAGTCACGTTCTGATCACACAGAATGTCTCGTCCAATCAAGTTCACTGGACATGTGTCAGAAATCAGGAAGGAGTGTTCAAAGCGCAGATTATTCCACACGCATGGTACGTAACAAGATAGCGGCCACTCCTCTGGCTTGCCCGAGAATCCAACAACAGGTACGGTATTCTTTGATCGTGGGAGTGACGTGTTAACTGACGAATACCTGGCGCCTGTATCAACCATACACATGTGATTTCGGCCGTTAATGGTTAACGATACCAAAGGTTCTAAATACAAGACGCCACCTACTGCCGGACCAGGGCACCCCTATTGGATAGGATATTGGCCTGGGGCCTGATTATTGGCTCCCGGCATAGGGCCATGTGGAGTATTATCTGGTGGTGGTGGATATACGTCATGTGGATAACGAGCTGGCGTCACCTCCTGTCTCGATAAATCCTGTTTGGTCGGACATTGAAAATGCCAATGTCCCACCCCGTCACACCGGTGGCACCTGTCCGTGGGTCGAGGGTTGCCCCTCAGACGTTTGTTCCGACCCCTGCGCCAGGATGTGGATGGGCCCAGAGGTCTCTGTTGATATGAATTATCAGATGATGTAGGAGGACCCTGAACCTGGGGCATCTGGATTGCATTCACCTTTGTGAAATTAAGTTTGTCACGTATGTCTTTTAATTGGGCCTTAGCTAATTGAGTTTCAAGGGATTTTAATTCCCTGTCATCAGACTCCCTCTTATCAAAAGATTGATCAATAAAATGAACAATGTGGGCTGCCCATAAGTCATAATCCATCTTTGTCAGGCCAACAACAGACGCCAAGCTCTTCTTAACATCATCAGACAGAGAGCTCTCTACAGCTCCTCTGAACAACAGTTGAGTCGTAGGATCAATCGTTGGATCATTTCCAGTTCGATTTTCCCACAAGAGCTTAACTCTAGATAAGTAGGTCGTGCCCCGTTCTGTAACAGCCGGAGGAATCTCACACAAGTCTGAAGATTTCATAGACGTCGGATATTTCTCTCGTATAATTGGCCATAAAATTTGAACGTGGTCGTGCAGTGTGTCACTGTCTGGGTCCAATTTAGTCCCAGCAGCCTGTTCTATTTCAGTCAAACTACCAAACGACGTGCATGCTGTGAAAACCCTCCTCCAATCACCCAGACATGGCACAATTCCGGCGCATGCCTCCAGAAAAGCGCGGATCCAAGCCGAACCTCCTTTCTGGATATCAGGCAAACGCTGACGGATCAACTCAGTATCCTGCAAACTAAAAGGCGTGTAAGTCTGTTTGCGGACTCCCTCAGCTGTGGTGGAAGAAACGAGAGGTAACATGAATTGAGCAGGAGGCGCTGCGTCAAGGCATGTGTGAACATTATCAGCAATTCTATTTAATCGACCTGAATTTCCTCGCTGCCAGCCAGTGACCTTATCAAAAGTTGTGGCAGGAGGCCTGAGGTCAGGACAAGCAGTCGGACCAGGACAGGTCAGTGGCACGGAGTCATATGAAGCCCCCAAAGATGTCACGCTGAAAGAAGCATCAGAGGACGGTGGACGAAACACATCACCTCCCCTTTGTTCACCCACAGAGCCAGGAGTGGTGTGAATACCACCCATCAATGTTTGCACATGGTCTTGTACCATATTCCTATTTTCTGCTGATTTTGTCTGTAAAATACCCCCTGTAACGAGAAGCAAGTCTGAGCTGGATCTAGTGTGTTCAGAACCAAGTGAGAGCTCTGCCAGATTTATGGATGATAGCTCCGTCAATGGCATTTGGTTGTGTGGATTTAATCCCACAGGTGCATACGGGGGAGGACGAGGAGGAGGAGGGGGAGCGGGGCAAAGAGGATGCGGAGGGGGAGCACAAGGCTGTTCAGTTTCAAGGCATGTCTCTGTTCCTGGTACGAGGGCCGCACCGGCTTTAATAGGGAGTTCTGCAGTACCAGGCACCATAGTCTTATCTGCAGACTGCCATAAATCTGATTGCAGGCCAACAACTTGTTTCTGTGAAACTGTTTTGTGAGCACTTCTCAGAGCAGGTTTCTGCCTACCTAGGATTTTGCACATTTCATCCACAAACAATAAGCAGTCCCTATGAAAGGCGTCCGCCTTCTGCCAGTCCTTATATTTCTTTCTACGCACTAGAACAGAGCATTTTTCCTTCTCATCCAACGCCAACCTCAAGGCTCTCTCTGATTGCACAAGAAGCTTATTCAGTCCAACAGCAGACGGACACGAATCATCCACACCAGGAAACATTCCTGACCGACACATGTTATTCACCCAAGAAACTAAACGTCTTTTCTCATCAAGAACATTCTTGACAGCTACCTTCCGACTCCATGAAACCCATAACTCATGCAAAACAGATCCTAATGTGCCAGGGGCACAAGTTTTCCAAGTTTGTATAGGTATGTCAGACATTATAATAATGTTATACACGTGTTTTACAAGGGTGAAGTGAGCAAACCTCCAGCCAGGACCATGGACAGCTGCAGTAGCCAACCAAGAAACTGCCTGTTTTAAATCACCCTCCTAAAACACCCAATAAAAATGCCACCCCAGAGCACAGCAGTGGTAGTCACTATCAGACTTCACAATTTGACCTACTGCCGGCAAATACACCCACTGAAACAATATATAAAATAAAAAATCTTTCCCTGTTGCCTTAGTTTGCGTGTTTACAGCACTTACCGGAGTACAGGTCACAAGTCTCTAAATGAAACAGAAAATAAATAAAGGAAAAAAATGAATAAAGAAAAGAAAGTAAAAAAAATAATAAATGAAAAAAAATAAAAAATTTGCGACCTATACACCGGAAAATACGGCAATCAACTTCAACTGGGAAGGGGAAGAAAAGATTTGACTCTAACGGCGATCACTGGTCCCGGATTGTGAACTAAATCACCTTCTCGGCAACTCTTGTGAACCCGGAGCGGCCCAAACCACTCTGTACGGCAAGCCGTGTGCTGGATGAAAGCCAGTGCGACTCTACGGCGATTAAATCCCGGAGTTCACCTCTGACCTCAGCCCCACAGCTCCCGGAGCCCATAAAATAAACAAATAAAAAAAAGTCTCCCAGCCAACAGGCCGGAGCTCATAGATGGGGAAAAAACGCAAACTTAGGCACTCATACTCTCACCCTTTGTGTGTGTGGACTATGTGCTTTATACTTTACTTATATGTACGAAAACAGCAAAAAAAATGCACATTCAAATGAAATACCAACAGTGGTTCACGTTATTTAACTGTTAACGCTAACCCAAAAAACCGTAGCTACACTACGGTGTAATTTTTGCCCACCCGTAGACAGAACAGACATACAGCCAAGGTAAATTTAGCGTTTTCAATAGCAGACATTTAGTTATAAACGGAAGATCTGCTCACCTGAATGAAGAAGGCGCCAGAGTTGGCTGCACGCTCGTTCCGCCACTCGTGGGGGAAGCCCCCAATCGGCTTCCGTTTCAGGCGAAACCTCACACTCCTCAACGACGGGGTCACCAAATTGTTGCGGTTCAAAAGTTGAAGGGAAGCTCTGAAACGAATGTGCAAGTTTTAGGCAGGTTTATTGTACATTATAAGAATAAACCTTACAGCGACCAACAGACCTCTCACCAAGCACAAGTCCAACACACACACATCTTCGAAGGCGGACCACGGTTTTATACCTCTAGATGACGTCATCGCCTCGTGGGACCAATCCTGGAACCGAACCGCCTTGGAACCGCCCTAGAACTTTTCTACTCTGTGAGTGATCCGCCTCTCAGCCAACAAGCTACCAGCTCTGTATGTCAATCATCCAGTGTTGTGTCTGTTGTATTATGCAGGCGTGTAACTGAAAAACTCTTCCCTATTGGAAATAAAACCCGTAAATAAAGGTTCCATCTTGAATATATTTTCACATTATATGGTGGAATTAAGTGAACATAAATCATAACGCATAATATGTGTGCTTCAGGTGTAATACTGATATACATATATTTCACAAGGATGGAGAAGATCAGGAATGAGATAATCAGAGGTACAGCACATGTTGAACAACTGGGAGATAAAGTTAGAGAGGCCAGACTGAGATGGTTTGGACATGTCCAGAGGAGGGACAGTGGTTTGGACATGTCCAGAGGAGGGACAGTGGTTTGGACATGTCCAGAGGAGGGACAGTGGTTTGGACATGTCCAGAGGAGGGACAGTGGTTTGGACATGTCCAGAGGAGGGACAGTGGGTATATTGGTAGAAGGATGTTAGAAATGCAGCTGCAGGAAAAAGATAGAGGAGATATATGGACGCAGTTAAGGCCCCCCCATAGCTCTGCGTTCGGCTGTACGCTGTACTACGCGTACGTTCTGTGCGTGCGCGTTCGCCCGCACAGCTCAGCGTTCGTTCTCGCGTTTTCGCTCCAAATTCACAGCGCACAGCGTTTGCTGATTGGTCATTTGCCGACATTCCTACTGAATTGATTGACAGGTCGGGGGAGAAAAAAAAAGGCGAGCCGGCAGCTTCACACAGCTTCAGCGCAGCGGTGTTCTGTGTTTATATCTTATTGATGATTAGCCATTTAGTCGAAGTCGACTTTCGGCCACTTTATGGATCTGTCCTCTCCACGCGTTCCTGTCCTCGACGATTACTTTGAGTTCTGCGATCGTCTTGCTGGTGGCCGATGTGATTGTATCAAGCCAGCGTGTTCTTTGCCGTCCTCTTCTTCTCGTCCCGCTCACTTTGCCCAGCATCATCGAAGTCTCCAGTGAATTTGCGCGCATAACGTGGCCGAAAAAGGACAGTTGTTGTTTGACATTTTTGCCCTCAAGCGACATTTTCGGCTTGATACGGTCCAGGACCATCTTGTTTGTTGTCCGTGATGTCCAGGGTATGCGCAGTAGTCTTCTCCAACACCAGAGTTCAAAAGCGTCGATTTTTCTTCTTTCCGCTTTCCTGATTGTCCAACTTTCACATCCATATGTTGCTATGGGAAAGACAATGGTGTTGACGAGTCTCGTTTTCGTCGCAATGCTCACGTCCTTGCTCTTCCAGACTTTATCACAAGTATCCAGTAAGTTATATCTTATTAAAAAGTTCTAAAAAAAAAACAGGGAGCGCTGGTCCTGCAGCCCTCAGCCCACCAGGAAATTTGCAGAACCTCGCGCAGCCACGTTGGACACAAGTTTAATTCGCTCGTGACAAATTCATTCATTTCTCATCATTTCAGTCATGGAGTCAGCGGAGGAGGAAGCGATCACTTGACTTTTGGCAAAAAAAAACCTAAAGAAAAGTCCAGATCAGGGATGAAGAAGAGGAATTTAATACATTTGTGTCTCATACAAAACAGTCCGGCGCCGGGCAGTTTATTGTGAGACAACGCGTTTGCATACGCGGTCGTAAAATTTGAGCTTGGCACATACATGGTACACTTGTGCCTCTGCGTACGTACGGCGTAGAGCTATGAGGGGGCCTTTAGAGAGGACATGGAGGTAGTTGGAGTGAGGACAGAGGACACAGTGAGGACAGAGGACAGAGTGAGGAGAAGGACTCGTTGTGGCGAGACCTGAAGAGGGAAAAGCTGAAAGAAGAAGACTTTCTATATATACTTTCTTTCATCTGTAGCAACCTTCAGTGTTTTCTCTCTCTGTTTTGCTCTTCAATCGTCTGTGCGTCGTGTTTTTGTTCCTTCAGGATCTGCTTTGTTTGTTTGACATCTACCTGACTCCGCTGCAGAACGAGACTTTCCTCACTAAAGACGAGGTGCGAGCAGAAGAAAAATGGTGTCAACTTTGGTTTTCACGTGCTGGAGTTTTTATTTTGTGTGACTGTTGTTTGTGCCTCAGATGGAGGCGTTGTTCGGGAGTTTGCCAGAGATGTTGGACTTCCAGAGAGTTTTTCTTCAAACGCTAGAGGAGAGAATCGCTGCCTGCCCGAACTTCAGCTGCCTGGAAACTCCTGAACAGTTTCAAGTAAAAACCTCATTTCTCCTCCTCCTCCTCTTTTTTTTTTTTTTTTTACTCATTACTTCTGATTTACTTCCCTTTCACAATGTCAGCTGTCATTCCACCACTTAAACTTTTAGCTACTGGTCTGCCACTTTTAGATTTTAGTTACTGTTCTGCCACTCTTAGCAACTGTTCATCCAATTTTAGCAACTGTTCGGCCACTTTTAGCTACTGTTCTGCCACTTTTAGCAACTGTTCATCCAATTTTAGCTACTGGTCTGCCACTTTTAGATTTTAGTTACTGTTTGGCTGCTTTTAGCAACTGTTCATCCAATTTTAGCTACTGTTCTGCCACTTTTAGCAACTGTTCCCACTTTTAGCAACTGTTCATCCAATTTTAGCAACTGTTCTGCCACTTTTAGCTACTGTTCTGCCACTTTTAGCTACTGTTCATCCTATTTTAGCAACTGTTCTGCCACTTTTAGCTACTGTTCTGCCACTTTTAGCTACTATTCATCCAATTTTAGCAACTGTTATGCCAATTTTAGCAACTGTTCTGCCACTTATAGCTACTGTTCTGCCACTTTTAGCAACTGTTCTGCCACTTTTAGCTACTGTTCTGCCACTTTTAGCTACTGTTCTGCCACTTTTAGCTACTGTTCATCCTATTTTAGCAACTGTTCTGCCACTTTTAGCTACTGTTCTGCCACTTTTAGCTACTATTCATCCAATTTTAGCAACTGTTATGCCAATTTTAGCAACTGTTCTGCCACTTATAGCTACTGTTCTGCCACTTTTAGCAACTGTTCTGCCACTTTTAGCTACTGTTCTGCCACTTTTAGCAACTGTTCTGCCACTTTTAGCAACTGTTCTGCCACTTTTAGCTACTGTTCTGCCACTTTTAGCTACTGTTCATCCAATTTTAGCTACTGTTCTGCCACTTTTAGCAACTGTTCATCCAATTTTAGCAACTGTTCTGCCAGTTTTAGCTACTGTTCTGCCAGTTTTAGTTACTGTTCTGCCACTTTTAGCTACTGTTCATCCAATTTTAGCAACTGTTCTGCCAATTTTAGCAACTATTCTGCCACTTATAGCAACTTTTCTGCCACTTTTAGCTACTATTGTGACACGTTTGGCTTTAGACTTTTTTTTTCTTTCTAAATTTAGTTTTTAGCTAGTCTTTCCCTCTCATTACCCACTTTATCTTTTGTTGCATTTTGTTTGTTTTCTTAGCTAGTCATTTGGGAATTTTCAGCTTCGTGTCACCTTTTAGCTTTGAGCTAATATTCGGCCTCTTTTAGCTTTAACGACTCATTTTCAGTTAATGTTGGTAAATTTCGGCTGTCGTTCGTTGCTCACACTGCATTTAGTTCTGCAGATCTTTGGCTGCTTGTTTGAATGGATACTGTTTTGTGATTTTGTTTGGCAGTTTAAATATTTAGTCTTTGTTATGACTTATAACGGTTCGATCATTTAATTTAAGTTATAAAAACTTAAACCTTTAAACATTTTCTTTGATGTCTTTGTGCAGTTTGGACATGTTGTTTGTGTTTTTTCAGACGCTTCTCGTTTCATTGGGCGGATCCTTCCTGTATTACGCCGACCACTTCAAGCTCTACAGCGGTTTCTGTGCCAACCACATCAAAGTCCAGAAGGTTCTGGAGCGAGGTACCGTCTGAGACCAGAACCTCCAGTCAGTTGTTGTATAACGTTATCAGTATAAATACACTCAAGTCCAGAGAAGTAAGAGACGATTCTGTGATGCAGCAAAAACAGACGGAGCCTTCAAACACTTCCTGGACACGAGGAATCCGACCAATCAGCACTCGTCCTCCCTGGAGTCGTTCCTGATCAAACCGGTCCAGAGAGTCCTGAAGTACCCGCTGCTGCTCAGAGAGCTGGTGTCACTGACTGACCCGCACAGCCCCCAACACGCTCACCTGACAGGTAACACGTGCACCTGCCTGGCGTGAACGTCTCGTCACTTCCTGTAACTCCTCCTCTTTCCGAGCAGAGGCGCTGCGAGCGATGGAGAAGGTGGCGACGCACATCAACGAGATGCAGAAGATCTACGAGGATTACGGCTGCGTGTTCGATCATCTGGCCGCTGAGCAGAGCGCAGCGGACAAACAGGTAAACAGCACACCTGTCGTCGTCCTCTTCAGCACTTGAAGGGTTAACTGACCCGCCCCCGTCTCTCCTCAGGTGACAGAGATCTCAATGGGGGAGTTTTTGGTGCACTCGTCGGTGATCTGGTTGAACCCTCTGCCGTCTCTGCGGCACCTGAGGAAGGAGCCTCAGCTCACGCTGTTCGGTGGGTTCAACTACCTTCACTGGTAGTTTGTCAAAAAACTATAAAAATAAATGGTAGTTACAGCCTGGTACTTACAGCCTGGTACTTACAGCCTTGTACTCACAGCCTGGTATTTACAGCCTGGTACTCACAGCCTGGTATTTAACGCCTGGTACTTACAGCCTTGTACTTGAAGCCTGGTACTTACAGCCTGGTACTTACAGCCTGGTACTTACAGGCTGGTACTTACAGCCTGGTATTTACAGCCTTGTACTTACAGCCTGGTACTTACAACCTGGTACTTACAGCCTTGTACTTGCACCCTCGTATTTACAGCCTTGTACTTGCAGCTTGGTACTTACAGCCTGATATTTACAGCCTGGTATTTACAGGCTGGTATTTACAGGCTGGTACTTACAGCCTTGTACTTACAGCCTGGTACTTACACCAAGGTACTTACAGCCTTGTACTTACAGCCTTGTACTCACAGCCTTGTACTCACAGCCTGGTATTTACAGCCTGGTACTTACAGCCTTGTACTTACAGCCTTGTACTCACAGCCTGGGATTTACAGCCTTGTACTTACAGCCTTGTACTTGCAGCCTGGTACTCACAGCTTGGTATTTACAGCCTGGTACTTACAGCCTTGTACTTACAGCCTTGTAAATGGTAAATGGTAAATGGAGCTTATTTATATAGCGCTTTCCAGCCCCCTCTGAGGAGCCCCAAAGCGCTTTACAATACAAGCCATCTACCCATTCATACACACATTCATACACCGTTAGTGGTAGCCTGCCTTGTAGGGCGCTATCCAGACCTACCGGGAGCAACTCGGGGTTAAGTGTCTTGCCCAGGGACACAACGACACATGGTGGGCGGATGCGGGACTCGAACCTCCGACCTTCCGATTGGGGGTCGACTGCCATTACCACTGTGCCACGGCCGCCCCCTTGTAGTTGCAGCCTGGTACTTACAGCCTGGTACTTACAGCCTGGTACTTACAGGCTTGTACTTACAGGCTTGTACTTACAGCCTGGTACTTACAGCCTGGTATTTACATCCTGGTACTTACAGCCTGGTACTTACAGCCTGGTATTTACAGGTTGGTACTTACAGCCTGGTACTTAAAGCCTTGTACTCACAGCCTGGTATTTACAGCCTGGTACTTACAACCTTGTACTTGCAACCTGGTACTCACAGCCTGGTATGTACAGCCTGGTACATACAGCCTTGTACTTGCAGCCTGGTGCTTACAGCCTGGTGCTTACAGCCTGGTGCTTACAGCCTGGTGCTTACAGCCTGGTACTTACAGGCTTGTACTTACAGCCTGGTACATACAGGCTGGTACTTACAGCCTGGTATTTATAGCCTGGTATTTATAGCCTGGTACTTACAGCCTGGTACTTACAACCTAGTACTTGCAGGTTGGTACTTGCAGCTTGGTACTTACAGCCTGGTATTTACAGGTTGGTACTTATAGCCCGGTACTTACAGCCTGGTACTTACAGCCCGGTACTTACAGCCTGGTATTTACAAGCTGGTACTTACAGCATGGTACTTACAGCATGGTACTTACAGCCTGGTATTTACAGGCTGGTACTTACAGCCTGGTACTTGCAGCCTGGTGCTTACAGCCTGGTACTTACAGCTTGGTACTTACAGGCTTGTACTTACAGCCTGGTACATACAGGCTGGTACGTACAGCCTGGTACTTACAGCCTGGTACTTACAGCTTGGTACTTACAGCTTGGTACTTACAACCTGGTACTTACAGCCTAATATGTACAGGCTGGTACTTACAGGCTGATACTTACAGCCTGGTACTTACAGGCTGGTACTTACAGCCTGGTATTTATAGCATGGTACTTACAGCCTGGTACTTACAACCTGGTACTTACAGGTTGGTACTTGCAGCCTGGTACTTACAGCCTGGTATTTACAGGTTGGTACTTACAGCCCGGTACTTACATCCTGGTACTTACAGCCCGGTACTTACAGCCTGGTATTTACAAGCTGGTACTTACAGCATGGTACTTACAACCTGGTATTTACAGGTTGGTACTTACAGGCTGGTACTTACAGCCTAGTACTTACAGCCTTGTATTTACAGGCTGGTAATTACAGGCTGGTACTTACAGCCTGGTACTTAAAGGCTGGTACTTGCAGCCTGGTACTTACAGCCTGGTTTTTACAGGCTGGTACTTACAGCCTGGTACTTACAGCCTGGTATTAACAAGCTGGTACTTACAGCCTTGTACTTACAGCCTGGTACTTACAGCCTGGTTTTTACAGGCTGGTACTTACAGCCTGGTACTTACAGCCTGGTATTTACAAGCTGGTACTTACAGCCTTGTACTTACAGCCTGGTACTTACAGCCTGGTACTTACAGCCTGGTACTTACAGCCTTGTACTTACAGCCTGGTTCTTACAGGCTGGTACTTACAGGCTGGTAATTACAGCCTGGTACTTACAGCATGGTACTTACAGCCTTGTGCTAGCAGCCTGGTGCTTGCAGCCTGGTATTTACAGGCTGGTACTTACAGCCTGGTATTCACAGGCTGGTACTTACAGCCTGGTATTCACAGGCTGGTACTTACAGCCTAGTACTTAAAGGTTGGTACTTGCAGCCTGGTACTTACAGCCTGGTATTTACATGCTGGTATTTACATGCTGGTACTTACAGCTTGATACTTACAGCCTGGTATTTACAAGCTGGTATTTACAGCTTGGTACTTACAGCCTGGTATTTACAGGCTGGTACTTACAGCCTGGTATTTACAGCCTGGTACTTACAGCCTGGTACTTACAGCCTAGTACTTACAGCCTGGTATTTACAGGCTGGTACTTACAGGTTGGTACTTACAGGCTGGTACTTAAAGCCTGGTACTTACAGCCTGGTGCTTAAGCCTGGTATTTACAGGCTGGTACTTACAGGCTTGTACTTACAGTTTGGTACTTACAGTCTGGTACTTACAGCCTGGTACTTACAGCCTGGTACTTACAGCCTTGTACTTACAGTCTGGTACTTACAGCCTGGTACTTACAGCATGATACTTACAGCCTATTATTTACAAGCTGGTACTTACAACATGGTACTTACAGCCTGGTACTTATAGCCTGGTACTTACAGCATAGTACTTACAACCTGGTATTTACAGGCTGGTTCTTACAGCCTGGTACTTACAGGTTTGTACTTACAGCCTTGTACTTACATGCTGGTACTTACAGGCTGGTACTTACAGCCTGGTACTCACAGCATGGTACTTACAGCCATGTGCTAGCAGCCTGGTACTTACAGCCTGGTATTTGCAGTCTGGTACTTACAGCCTGGTATTTACAGGCTGGTACTTACAGGTTGGTACTTGCAGCCTGGTACTTGCAGTCTGGTACTTACAGCCTGATATTTGCAGGCTGGTACTTACAGCCTGGTACTTACAGCCTGGTACTTACAGCATGATACTTACAGCCTGGTATTTACAAGCTGGTATTTACAGCCTGGTACTTACAGCCTTGTATTTACAGGCTGGTACTTACAGCCTGATATTTACAGCCTAGTACTTACAGCCTGGTATTTACAGGCTGGTACTTGCAGGCTGGTACTTACAGGCTGGTACTTCCAGGCTGGTACTTGCAGCCTGGTACTTGCAGTCTGGTACTTACAGCCTGGTATTTACAGGCTGGTACTTACAGCCTGGTACTTACAGCATGATACTTACGGCCTGATATTTACAGGCTGGTATTTACAGCCTGGTACTTACAGCCTTGTATTTACAGGCTGGTACTCACAGCCTGGTATTTACAGCCTAGTACTTACAGCCTGGTATTTACAGGCTGGTACTTGCAGGCTGGTACTTACAGGCTGGTACTTACAGCCTGGTACTTACAGCCTGGTACTTACAGCCTGGTACTTACAGCCTGGTACTTACAGGCTGATACTTACAGGCTTGTACTTACAGGCTGGTACTTACAGGCTGGTACTTACAGGCTTGTACTTACAGGCTGGTACTTACAGCCTGGTACTTACAGCCTGGTACAGGGGACGTACTGGGCTGTTATTTCCTAGTTTTGTTTTATTCACAGGGTTAGTACCTACGAATGGAACCAGGTACATACTGTAACTTGTAAGTACAGAGTAACGGTTCACTTTACAGTACAGCCTGATCACAGCTGCTGACAGATGTTCAAAGAATCAACCACCAGATGATGTTTTATAAACTTTATCCTCCTGTTCAACACACAGACAGAGAGAAGCCCACAGGTTGTCATGACAACCACCTCCCTCACTCATGGTTACTGAATGGACTGACAAACTAACACATGATGAACACAAACTAACACAAACTAACACATGATGAACACAAACTAACACAAACTAACACATGATGAACACATTAAAGCTGTAGTCTGCAGTTCTGTAGTGCAGTCTGTAACTTTTCTAAAAATATATTTTTAACATATTTCTTCACTCTGTCACTATCTCTTGACAGACTGATGTTAGACAAAGAAAAAAACTATATTCCCCTTGCTTCTCCAGGTGTTACTAAAAGCATTTCTAAAAACCCACAGTGACCCGCCGTTAACCAGCCAATAAAAACAGAGTTTTTAACCAGCCAATAAAAACAGAGTTTTTAACCAGCCAATAAAAACAGAGCTTCTCACTTCTCACGCCCCTAACCCACGCCCCCGCCTGTCCCAGCCCCAGCGGCCGCGCACGTTCTCGTTCAAAGGATTGCAAAGCGATGCAGGACTGTTTTGTATGTGACACAAATGTATTAAATTCCCCTTCTTCATCCCTGATCTGGACTTTTCTTTTGTTTTTTTTGCCAAAAGTCAAGTGATCGCTTCCTCCTCCGCTGACTCCATGACTGAAACAATGAGGAAATGAATGAATTTGTTACGAGTGAATTAAAATTGGGTTCAACGTGGCTGCACGAGGCTCAGCAGATTTCCTGGTGTTCTGGTGTGCTGGACCAGCGCTCCCTGTTTTAATTTTATTTTTTAGAATGTTTTATTAACATGTAAACACAGAACTTCGCAGCGGCTGCGACAGGACATGCAGTGGAGGCGGAGCTAAGAAGGCAGAGCAGAATTTCAGCAGAGCAAGGGGGAGCAGAGACATATATGGCTCTGAAGGGGAGGGACCAGAATGCTTTCCCTGTTGAAAATTTTTCTAAGTGCTGCGTTCTACAGAAACTGCAGACTGCACCTTTAATGTAACATGAACAGACTAAAGGCTCCAGTGTACTCGTGCGTCCTGTCAGCCACGTGGAAACTGTGCACTGTCCTCAGAGGGTTCAGAGCGTCCACCCTGATTGGCTGCTGTCAGCTCCACAGACAAGGGGCGTTTACCTACGGGACTAATTGAGGTCGCTGATTGGTCATTTGCTGACACGCCTACTGGATTGATAGACTGGTCAAAAAAAAAAGAAGAGAGCTGGCAGCCCCAGCCGCAGCAGTGTTCTGTGTTCATATGTTGTTAATAAAAACTGTTGTTGTTGTTGATGTTGGATGTTGTCTATCATGGTGCACTAAGATTCATAACTGGCTGTGATTATCGTACCCACCACTGCACCCTGTATTCACTGGTTAACTGGACATCATTAACCTCACGCAGACTCTTCCACTGGTACATTTTCATCTTTAAATCACTTCTTGGTCTGCTGCCCTCATACATGTCTTTGCGTGAGTGCAGCTACAGCGTGCGCTCTCAGGACATGATTACCTGCAGTGTTCCGTCAGTGAGGACTGAACTTGGAAAAAGGGCCTTCTCCTACTCTGCTCCTGCTTCATGGAATATCTTACAAAAAGATCTGAAGCTCTCGACCTTGACTTCTCTAAATGGTTTTCAGAATCTGTTGGAATCCTGGCAAAAACCAATGCAGATATGTTCCTGTCTTTGATTTTTTTTGTACATCTACCTTATAATGTTTTTGCTACTTTTTGCTACTTTTTCTTTTCTTTTGTTTATTGTTTAATGTATTTGTATCATTGATGTTCATCATTCTTTAGTTTGTAGCAGGTCGCTTTCGTAAATGAGCCCTCGAGGCTCAATAAGATTTACCTGACTAAATAAAGGTTGAATGAAT
>JBBPBX010088569.1:0-14468 GCA_038048925.1 Garcialebias charrua
CGGGTAAAAGATAATGGATGGATGGATGGATGGATAATTTTTTTTTACCCTAGTAAAGTAGTTACTTTAACACTAGTCATTGAAGTTCTTCGGTGTGTACAAAATCATAATGCCTAATTTGACAGCAGCATTGCAAATTGCCACAAGAGGTCACTGTAACTGAAGCTTCAACAAATGAACATATTTTTGAAACATTTGGCCCAACTGGTTCAGTGCTTCATAAAAGCTTCATTTGCTCATCATCACTATCCAGGTAACAGTGGAGCAAGAGTTATAAGGAGGGCAGAGGTTAGTTCAATCTTGGGAATCAAACATGATCACAACATGACCAGACATATTGGAAAATGTTCCAGCAGTCTAGTTGGTCCAGGCATCCTTAAATATTGAGGATCTTCATCAGCAGACTGGGAACCGCTGAGGAAAGTTGGCTCCACCTACTCAGGAGCTGCAAGAGGTCTTAATGGATGCAGAAAAATACTGAATCCCAACAACAGCACACCAAATAATAATCTAATGTCTATTAAAATGAACGAGTTTTAACCACTTTTGTTTGCTACATTAGTTTTGCTGTGACGGCCATCTCAAATTTGGTTGCCTCCAAAAGTTAAATAGTTGTAATTTCAAACGTATTAAATAATTTCTTAAATTCTTATTAAAATCTGTTCAGTGATTCAATTAGAGCAAGCAGTCTAGTTCTATTGATGACTTGACTAAAGGTTGATGAACTGGACTGAAATTGAAGATTTAACTTCTAATTTAAGAGAATTTATTTTTCTTTCTCCAGCAACACACATCTTTTAGGTTACAGCATTGAATATTTTAATAAGCACACTTATGAGCATTTTTGCTATTCACATTATTTATTTCATTTAACCAGACAGATTTTCAAATGATAGGGGTGGTCAGTTTATATACAGTATAACTATGGTGGTGGCCCTCTTGGATTTTGACGTAGCAACCCAATTTTAGACGGTGACCTTTCTTATGCCAGTGCAGCCACACACCACAATGGAAGTTGGTAGCTCATGATATCATGCTCACAACATGCACGAACGGATGGACAGATGGACAGACAGACAGACAGACAGACAGACAGACAGACAGACAGACAGACAGACAGACAGACAGACGGACAAAGGGTATTCTCATTTCCCTGTCTTCGCTCAATGACGGGGGACCAAAACAGACACAGAGTAGATGGATCCGATTATAAGGTGGAAGCAGGTTAAAAAAATGTCCTATGAAAATCTTTCATTTGAACAAAAAATGCTTGCTGACGTGATTTTTTTGTAATAATTTTTATATTTTAGTTATTATTATTATTTCTCATAATGCTGGGTTTAAATGTCCATGAGACTTAAAATACGTATTTTGATTTTTACTTTAAATCTTAGCCAAGCAGGTGGGGAAAAATGTTTTTAACAGTTGTTCTAAAAAGCTACGGTAAGTCTGGTCCTATGGACATTCAGACTGAGGAAGTCTTTCGGACGAAAGACGAAACGTTTCTACTTTTTTGTTTTGTTTTGCTTTATTTTTTTTATTTTAATTTTACTTTTTTAATGTCCAGATGACTAGACTTAGCTTTTTTAGATTTTTCTACCTGGATTATCGAGCATGCATCAGGATATTTAACAGTTGTTATTAATAAACTCTGAGATGAGCGTTCCCTCCCCATGTTTTTACAGATGACATGCAGTCCTAACCTTTCTCCTGGATTACCTTGAGGAAATGGGCCAGATGATTACAGAGATGTCCACAGGCAGCTATTTTTACACTTCTGGGTGTCTCATCATCCCTTTCTGGTAACAAACTGGTGAGAAGGTTGTATGTTGAGCTTTCAGTTCACTCTCCTCAGAATATTGAGAGTTAAAGAGGAATTTACCTTCAGCAAAGGCAAAAGGAACACTGTGCGAACCAAACTTCTTTATTGTGACAACAGTTTTTTACATCAAAGTTTTATCCACAACAGATTGCCTGCATCTACACTTTGCCATATATGAAGGCTCCTGCAGCAGATGGATCAAATATGTGCTACGCACAGCAAATCTGGAACTCTTAATAATTCAGCAACTTCTTGTGTGACATTGACTGCAGTTTAGCTCGCTCTGAAAGTGGGCACAGATGGAAAGGCAGTCATGTCTCCTACAGCAAACACTGCACTAACAGAAGTCCCCAAAGAGAGCAGGGAAGAAGTGAAATAGGTAAGAGGAGACAGACTGCTGCATGAACCCCCCCGAGACCCAAAGAGACTGCTCCTCAGCTGTGCCTTCTCAACTCCGAACAGCTTGAGCTGCTGTGCCACATGCTGCTGCAGACACTTCCTCCTGTTCCCTCTGTTCCTTCACCAAGCTGAAATGAAAAATACTGCAAACGCCTACCAGGTTCAGAATGTACATCTGAAACTAAACAGCACAAGTTCACCTCGCCAAGCCTAGAAACACGCAGTTTTATACCATACCATACCATACCATTTTATTTATAAAGCACTTTAAACAGGAACAAGTCCACCAAAGTGCTGGACAAACAAACACGCAACAGGCAACACATACAATGAAGTACAACACGAAAAACATAAAAACATTGCAGATCATAAATCAAACGATCCAGTACACATCAGCTGGCACTGAAAGACTTTATTGACTCCCAAAGCGGAGCAAAGAGGGGGAATTGCAAGCATCCTCTACTCATCCATGATGAGAGCTTGATAGCTTGAAAAATAAGTGAGATACTGACTTCTATTTTGGTTGTGGCTGCAGTATAGGAAAGAGAAGTATGAAACATTGGGTTGCCACTCCAAAATCCAAGATGGCTGCCACCTTATATGTGTATTTTAAAGACCGTGTAAAGTGAAATTAAATTTGTGTTTTTATTTTGTCACACGGCATAAATATGTGTTATTAATCACCCATATAAATCTGACTGATTAAAAACATTGATTTCCTTATAAAATTAAGTCTCAAAAATCATGAAAAAACTTGATTTTGCCTTGCTCTAGAACGCTGGGGGCGTGTCGCACGTGGGCGTGATTTCAGCGCTGTACTGCGCCATGTCCAGCCCCCTTCAGAGCTGAGCTGTGTGGGGAGGCATACGGGGGAAGCAGAGATCCACCTGCTCTGTTTTTATCTGAGTTCTGGCTTCCAGCAGCTCCTTTTTCCAAGAGTTACGCTGTTTTTAGTGCACTAACAACTCTGGTTATGTTTTTAAAGTTGAGGACACATAACTCCGCTGTTATAATCAGCGCTATTTTAGAAGATGAGCGGACTCGCGGTCCGAACCGGTCACATCGCATGCGGGGTCTGATCGCCACACACACACACACACGCGCGCGCGCGACCCGGTCACATCGCATGCGGGGTCTGATCGCCTCTCACTCACACACACACACACACGCGCGCGCGCGACCCGGTCACATGCATGCGGGGTCTGATCGCCACACACACGCGCGCGCGCGGGGGGGGGGGGGGCGGAGGTGCGCGGAGGTGCAGGTGGCATGTGGTCGCTCCAGCAGCACGCCAGTACTGGAGGGAGACGGTCGGTAGCGAGTGAACGGCTCCACCGAAGAACGCATTTATAACGGCTGGAGCTGCAGGGGGTGGGGCTTGTGACCGCGTGACGAAACGCGGTCACATTTAAACCACGCCTAAAAAATCCTGAAAGAGAAATGTGTTTATACACAGTTTGATCTATAACTCCAAAATTAATTGAGCTACAATTTTGAGACTTTTTACTCATTTACAAGATTACAATTACGACATTTATAATGTTTATTGAAGAAAATGTTGAAATTCACTTTACACGGTCTTTAAAGTCAAAGTCAACTTTATTGTCAGAACTGCAATATGTACAGGACATACACAGGATTGAAATTGCGTTTCTCTCAGTCCCTCGGTGCAACAGTAACCATTTAAACACTAAAACACTGAAACATTTAATAAACATAAGCATAAAATAGTAAAAGTGTAACACTGTCCTGAGTTTTTGCATAGTAGTATAAAAGTATGAAAATTTACACCAACACTAAAACACTAAACATTTAATGAACATAAGCATAAAATGAAATAATAAAAGTGTAATACTGTCCTGAGTTTTTGCATAGTAGTATAAAAAGTATAAAAAGTATATCTATAAAATAAACTGAAGGTTCTAGCATTGACATTTGCAAAGAGTGGCAAAGCAGCATATGAGTTAGTGTACACAGTATATGTATGAGGTAGTTGATGTTGGTATAGAGGCAAAGTGGCATATGCAGTGAGGCACATAAGGCACATTGGGCATCCTTAAATAAGGCTAGTCAGAGAATACTGTACAGTATATGTATCAGCAGTAGTGTAGATATAAAAGTAGTGTAAATGTAAACAGTAGTAATAAATGTAAACAGTATTAATAAATGTAAACAGTGAATGTAAACAGTAGTATGACTATAGGCAGTAATGTAATACAAACATTAGTGCAAATATGAGAAGTAGTGCAAACTGAATGAGCACATGACCGAGAGTTTAGTGAATAACCCGTTTGATGACACAGAGTCCAGTGTTAAAATCTTTGTGTTGAGTGGTAATGTGTGAGAAAGTTTTTTGTGTTAAGGCAGTTCAAATGGGAGGGGAGGCAGAGCAGGCAGAGTGTTTAGCATCCTGACTGCCTGATGAACAGAGCTGTCTCTCAGTCTGCTGGTTCGAGCCTGGAGACTCCTCAGTCTCCTCCCTGATGGCAGCAGTCTGAAGCAGCTGTGTAGTGGGTGTGTGGGATCACCTGCCATGCAGAGGGCTTTCCGAGTATTTGTTACCCTTGTGAGCTGGATAACTTCAAAATAAGCAACATGCTGAAATTTATTTTGTTGTGCATCTGCATCTAGGCATTAGAAAGGTTACTTAAAAAAATTGGAAGCCACATCAAAAATCCAAGATAGCTGCCATCATCTATATATGTAAACCAACCACCCATATCATTTGAGGAAATGTTGTATTCTAGATTTTACGTTGCATAAAAGTATAGTTTCCTCAAATGATTGCATGAGGTGGCTGAAATTTAATATATGGTGGCCAAGGCCACCATTGGCCCCCCTGGCTCCTCCATTGTTCTTGGTGGTCTCCCTCCACTCAAGGATCCATCACTCTGTGCTGCTTCAGAAAACAAACAAACAAACAAACAAACAAACAAACAAACAAACAACAACTACAACTCCACTATAATATCTTGCACCAAAATCATTACTTCTGTTCACTTATAGCCCAGAAAAACTCATCTACCAAACTACAAACATTCACTATTCAAATAACAGGGACAGCCATGAATGGCAAATGGAGCTTTCTTGTATAGCGCTTTCCAGCCCCCTATGAGGGGCCCCAAAGTGCTTCACAGTACCAGCCATGAGCCATCCACCCATTCATACACAAATTCATACACCGGTAGTGGTAGTCTGCCAGGCAAGGCGCTGCCTGTCCAACTGGGAGCAACTTGGGATTCTTGCCCAGGGACACAAAGAGGTATGCAGTGACCGGGGATCGAACCCGGGACCTTCCGGTCCTGAGCCGGCTGCCCTGCCTCTACACCATCTCAGCCGTGTGTACATTTGTGTACTTTTCATTCATTCATTCATTCATTCATTCATTCATTCATTCATTCATTCATTCACACCTTTATTTATACAGGCTAGCCTCGTTGAGCCACGGGGACTCATTTACAAGAGGGACCTGTTTCACTCACACCCAGGGTCAATTTAGAGTTACCAATCAGCCTAACATGCATGTTTTTGGACTGTGGGAGGAAACTGGAGCACCCGGAGAAAACCCACGCATGCACGGAGAGAACATGCAAACTCCACCCAGAAAGGCCCCCAGACGGGATTTGAACCAGCTGCTACTACTTGTGTACTACTTGTTTTAATTTATTTAGCATACTTACTGGTACGTTTTCAAGGTTTAACCAAATTGTCTTTCATATTAAATATGATCAGGAATTCTTTAGTGATGCTTTCAAGTCCTCTGTTTTTCAGTATTCTCTAACTGTTACAGTTCAATGCTTTTCACAGACAGGAAGAGTGCCTCCTTCACAGTGCTTCAGAACAATGGACTAAGAATAAACTTCTGAAGTGTGCAGGTTATTGTTCTAAAGCTCCCACATGTGACTGAGTCAAATTCAGGTCAGGGGCAGATCTCACAGTCTCCCCTTTTAAACCTGCCTTTGTGTCTGTCTCTCTGTAAGCATCTCATGGTAGATCCAGGAAAGAGACAACCTTTCAGTTTATCAATGTGGTGAAGTTTAATCAGTGCTGTTAAAACTGTGCACACAATAAGGCTGTGTCTTGTTCATCAAGATGTATTGTAATGAAACACAGAACCAGAAACTGAATGTTGAATCCACAAAGAAGAATGCCCTGCAGGTAGGAGGGGCTTTACGAGTCGGGTGTATGACTCCATGGGAAGTGGCCGAAGGTGAGGGGCCTTGGCGCTCTAACCCTGACTTACCAAAGCTGGTTCATGGGACATGGACCATAACCTCTCTGGTGGGGAAGGAGCCTGAGCTTGTGCATGAGGTTGAGCAGTACCAACTAGATATACGGTAGTTGGGCTCACTTCAATGCACAGCATGGGCACTGGAGCCAATCTCCTTGAGAGGGGCTGGACCTTATTCCACTCTGGAGTTGCCCATGGTGAGAGGTGCTGAGCTGGTGTGGGTCTATTTTTAGCCCCCCGACTTGGCGCCTGTGTGTTGGAAATTTCCCAGGTAGATGAAAGGGTAGCTTTCCTTTGCCTTTGGGTGGTGGGGATGGGCTCTGACAGTTGTTTGTGCCTTCGTACCAAATGGCAGCTCAGAGTCTGGCCTTCTTGGAGTCCTTTGCAGGAGTGCTGTAAAGTTCACCTGGGGACTCCTTTATTCTACTGGGGGACTTTAATGCCCAGGTGGGAAAATGACAGTGTGACCTGAAGGGGCATGATTGGAAAGAACGGCCTCTCTGATCTGAACCAGAGCAGTGTTCTGTTGTTGGACTTCTGTGCTAGTCATAGTTTATTCATTACAAACGCCATGTTCAAACATAAGGTCCTCCACTTCCTCCAGACTCTTTCATGTGAAGAGAGGACGTTGGACCATTGAGCAACAGTCCAGTTCTTTGTCTCCTCAGCCAGGTAAGATGATACTGATGTTGTCTCTGGTTAAGGAGTGGCTGGACTTGAGGAATGAAACATTTGTAGGTCATGTCTAGGAGTTATTAGCTCATTAGGATGTGACAACAATAGTTCATAATATTGAATCTTTACAATATTCAAAATTTCTGAGACACAGAGTTTGGGGTTTTCATTATCTGTAAGCCATAATCATCAACATTACAAGAAAGGTCTGAAATGTCTAATAAGAGTTTCTCTTTCTGAAATCATTGACAAAAAAATTGAACATTTTCACAATATTCAAATGCGCTGCGATCCACCTGTACCTTTTTCAGTCATTCTGTGCCATGCGTCTCCTTCAATTAGGAGGGCTTCTAGTATCTGCATCAACCTTATGTATACTTTTTCACAGTAGACTAGGCATGTAACGAGATCTCGTTGTACGAGATCTCGCGATATTAAACTCCCGCGATATCTCTCGTTGAGAGGTAACGTTGTCTCGCGAGATGCTAATGCTAGCGCTAGCAGAGCCCCTAGCAAGTCAGCGTCACGGACAGCATGGCTTCGCCGGATGAAGTTGCTATAGAAGACGCCCCAACTACTGATGGAGGGTCCCGGTGCCGCCCGCAGACGCCTCTACATTGATGGAGGGTCCCGGCGCTGCCGACGCTGCCCCGAATGTAAAGACACGCGTGTAAACACCGGTGTGACCGGTGTTGCCAGATAGAGTCCCACCCACCCAAAGCACTCTTTACCCGCAAAAGTCAGAAGGAAAATCGCGGTGAACCGCCCAATCTGGCAACACTGGTGAGTGACGGCTGCAGATTCAGCGCTGATGCGGATATTTATGTTCAATTTTTGGAAAGTCCTGCGTGAATATCTATTTTTTTTAACAAAGTTGAACGTTCTAAGGTCTAAGGAGATTCAATCAGTAAAATGAAGACATCAGTTGGGTTTGTAATACATGTTAAAACAGAATAAAAGCCTTTTTGCGGCATAAAACCGATCTTTGAAGTTTTCTTGAACTAATGTTAAAATCTCGTCTCGTTCTCGCGAGATCTGTGATTTTCTCGTCTCGTCTCGTCTCGTCTCGTGAGTTTTGTGTATCGTTACACCCCTACAGTAGACACTACAGTTCTGCACTTGGTAATGCATATAAATATCTAGAATTGTTGTCACAACTGATTTTTGTAGGAAGGTTTGACTGCTCCACTGCTGTTGGCATTAAGGGAAACGTCCAGCTTCCTCTCAGATCTCTGAAGCGCCCTGGCAGCGGAGTGAGTCACACGTATGCACACCATGAGGATTAACTTCCACTTCATCTGGTTACGTGGACTGCCGGGTCTCTCTTTCTCTATCACACTCTTTTTTCCTTCTATTTCACTTTTTCTCACTCCCTAACTCACAGACATCCCCGGGGCACCAGTACTTGTTAGAGTGGTGTAGCGGAGGTGGTGGTGGGGTGTACAGAGAGCACCATGGTCTCATTACCTCCACATGCTCTCGCTGCAGCTCGCAATGGGGGCTTGAGATGAGGGGTAGTGTATGGAGCCTGATTCGTTTTGATGTTGCGCACATAACGAGGCTCCCTAGTGTTAACTCCCCGTCCCTGAGTGGAGCCCCGAGGAGCCTGACGTGCAGTTGACGCTGCGGCTCTATGAACGCTTTCCCACTGCATCCCAAGCAAACTTCACAAAGGTCAGGGAGTCAAGTCTGTTGAATTTTTGTGTCCTCTGGGCTTTTCTCATTAGCAGCACAGAGTGGGTGGATCTCTGGCGTCAATCAAGAAATACTCAGAAACTCCCAGAAGGATAAAGAGAGCAAAAAGCTCGCTGTAACGATTTCTAACAAAGCAGACGTAATACATTTGGGAGTCTTCTGCAAGCAAAGTTGCAACTAAGACTTTTTTTTTGCCACATTCACACACATTGCACACCTAATCGCTACAGTTTGGCCTCTAGCCTGACAGTTGAGCGTGATAAGAGATCTGCTTTTCCACTATCTTCTCTGGGATGATAGCTGAGAGAATGTACACATGTAGGGCTAACACAAACTGCCACTGTCTCACTGAGGATTCCAACTGGTAGAAACTAAAACCACCTGAGTTCCAGAGCTCAGAGAGGTTTGCTAACGGGCTGCCACCCTCTTCACTGCCCCCTCTCCCAGCGCGGTTCTTTGGTTTGTGGAATAATCTAATGGGCACATCACGCCTGAGAAGTTCCTGCCTAATACAAAGAATTTCCTCCCAAAGGCAGAGCTGATGCAACTGGGAGCAAACCGAGGCTGACTTTCTGCGTCACAGGGGTGTGCTGCAAAACTGAGATCCATTTTTATATATTTGAACTGTAATTTAGGAATAGACAATAATCATAATTGGTACATAAATTATGTACCAAATAACAAAATGTTTGTAAACACAGTATGATGGTTGCAACATCACAATATCCAAGTATCCAAGATGAAGGCCCAGCATTTGTAGTCATTGATACATGCACTCTCCTAACTCTTTTAATAGGTGGTGCTCTGCTGAAGGTTTTAGAAAGTCATTTAACTTGATGAGGGCATGCTCCAATAACGTCTTGATAGTGATCACAATGACCAGAGCTGGTAGTTTATGTTTTGCCAGCATAAAAAGGATTTGGTTGACAACACGTAAACATTCACAACTATAGGAAACATACAAGGAGGCCAATGAAAATCTGAAGCCTGGTTTATACATCTTGTTGCACGTCTTTTACCCCCCGTTGAGTGAACCCAGCGATAACGTAATTGCGTGTGTGTCACCGACCGCATTGAGTGTTTATACTTCTAAAAGACGTGGGGATAATCCCTCCCTCTTCCCTCCCACTGCATACGTCACGCGCACTCTCACTGCATGTTTTATCAGGACAAACGGATTTAATATAATGATAGGCTCCATTACCTCGATTTGTGAGTCCGTTATCATGGGCGTAGCCAGGATTTTATGAGGGGCGGATTGTTTAAAGGAAACGTGGACCTTAAAATAGCACCACGCCTCGGTGGCTCACTGGAAACGCGTAGGTTTACCGCTCCAAAGCTTTTCTCGACTCGGGTTCGAATCTCACCTGGTAGAACTTATTTTACATTTGTCTTTTATTGGATAAAAAAAAAGAAAAAGAAAAAAAGGAGTTTGTGTTAACCACAGTTATATTAACTCTTTTTTTTATCCAATAAAAGACAAACGTAAAATAAGTTCTACCAGGTGAGATTCGAACCCGAGTCGAGAAAAGCTTTGGAGCGGAAACCCTACGCGTTTCCAGTGAGCCACCGAGGTGTGTTGCTATTTCAAGGTCCATTTTTTCTTATGTCGGCTGTTGTAATGTTTGTAGTCGTCCCCCGGTGTTTAATGTATGTGTCCAGCCACTGCAAAGACAGGTATAACGGAGGAACTGGATTGGTCCCGCCAGGATCCCCGCTCCGGACCGCCTCGGCGAGTTTCTCTTCAAAACTATCCATGTCTGTCAAAGCAAAAACAAAAACCGGCTTCTAAAAGAGTAGCGGGTAGCGTGTAGCGGTGTCATACACCATATATGGACATCCAAACAAAAAACGCCCACAAACTTTGAACCAATCACACGCTGCGAGCCACATCGTCCGTGTCTCGGCGTTCTGACTGGGGGCCATGTACAAAACAGCTGTCACCGGGGGATCGCAGCGGGAGTGCAGACGGATGTTACGCAACTTTTTTTCACTCAACGGGGGGTAAAAGACGTGCGACAAGAAGTATAAACCAGCCTTGAGAAGTACAATTTTGGGGGGTGTGAGATAGTGTAGAGGTAGGGCAGCTGACTTAGGACCAGAAAGTTGCAGGCACAACTCCCCACTGTCCACACATGTCCTTGAGCAAGACACCTAATCCCTAATTGGGGCAGCTGTGGCTGAGTGGTTAGAACAGTCGTCTTCCAATGCAAGAGTTGGGGGTTCGAATCCACCAACAGTCACATGCCAATGTGTCCTGGGCAAGACACTGAACCCCTCATTGCCTCCGATGTGTGTCCCATTGGTGTATGAATGTGATAAAAGCTCTGATTAGTGTCTTTAGAATGATTTGTTCAATTAGCTTTGTATAGATCTAGTAGAGTGCTGTATGAATGGGTAAATGAGGACACATATTGTAATGTAAAGCGCCTTGAGTGTCTTGATAAGATAGAAAGGTGCTATATACTGTAAGTACAGTCCATTTAATTGCTCCCCGGGCACTTCCATAGCTGCCCACTTCTCCACCTGGGTGCATGTCATGTGTGATGGGTTAAATGCAGATGTTGTCATTGTATGGGGATGATTAAAGATAATGAAAAGCAACACAACTTCCTTTTGGTGTGATTTTTTTGTTGTTCTTTTTGTATTAAAGTTTTAATGAACTGTTTATCATATGTATTAATACAGGTATAGTTATTGATTTTGCCAGTATTGTCTGAATCTGATTGCAGGATGCTGTATGGGTGAGTTTTATTTAATGTCGGTTCTGATTGTTTCTGAACCTGCTGTGGTCACAGTTTGAGTTGTCAGTCAGAGGACATAAGTCTGAGCAGCATTATGTCGCATGATATCTCCTAATTAATGCATTTTATTTGGTAGCGACTTTCAAAACACTCAAAGACACTTCACAGCATTAAAAACACAAAACAATATAAAATAACTATATAAAAAAGAAAAATTAAAGTAAATTAAAAACACAATAAAAACAATATAAAATAACAATATAAAAAGACAAATTAAATTAAGAAGGCTAACTTGAACAGATGAGTTTTGAGTTTTGATTTGAAGGTCAAAAGGAAGTCAATGTTACAGATGTCTGGGGGAAGAGCTGAAACTAAATGAAGACAAGACAGAGGTAGTGATTTTTGGGAGTTCCTATGGAAAGTCTTTGCCTGTTGACTGCCTACTGACTCGATATATAAAGCCAGTTGTTACGAATCTGGGAGTAAAGATAGATGCAGATCTAAGGCTGGATTCTCACATCAGAACAGTTGTGAGATCTAGCTTTTTTCACTTAAGGCAGTTAGCAAAAGTGAAACCAATTCTTTCAAGGCAACATTTTGAAACAGCAATCCATGCTTTTGTAACCACTCGGCTGGATTATTGTAATGCTCTTTATGCTGGCTTAAGTGATTCTTGCATTTCACAGCTGCAAAGAGTTCAAAATGCTGCCGCCCGACTTCTAACAGGGACACGGAAATTTGATAGTATTTCTCCTGTTTTGGCCTCTTTACATTGGTTACCAGTGTATTATAGGATTCATTTTAAGATACTTTTGTTCGCTTTTAAGGCTCTGAATGGCCGATCTCCTTCATATTTGACTGAGCTACTACAATCTTACACTCCCTCCCGTTCTCTCAGATCTGCTGACCAGCAGCTTCTGAGGATTCCAAAAACTAGACTTAAGCTCAGAGGTGACCGTGCTTTTTCAGTGATTGCCCCTAAACTCTGGAATGACCTTCCGAGTGACATAAGACAAGCCTCGTCCATTGTAGTTTTTAAGTCTCTTCTTAAAACTCATCTTTTCTCTTTGGCTTTTGACGTGATTTTTGTTTTATTGTGTGAAACTTTACTATTTTAATGCTAGTCTTTTATCTGACCTTTTTAATTTTGTACTGTATTTTATTTTTGTACTGTATTTTATGTTTATGTACAGCACTTTGGTCTCACAGTTTTATAAAGTGCTTTAGAAATAAAGTTGGTATGGTATGGTATGGTATGGTAAGAGCGTTCCAGAGTTGGGGAGCAGAGTGAGAAAAGGCTCTGTGTCCCATGGTGCTGAGGCGGACAAGAGGCACGTTGAGGTGGATGGAAGAGGAAGAATGAAGGGAGCGTGAATGGGTGGTAATGTGCAGGAGATCAGACAGGTAAGGAGGGGCGAGGCTATGAATAGCCTTGAAAGTGTATAACAGGATTTTAAATTGAATTCTGAATGTGACTGGAAGCCAGTGGAGTTGCTGTAAAACTGGGGTGATGTGGTGGAATGAGGGGGTTTTGGTAACGATGCGGGCAGCTGAGTTTTGAACCAATTGAAGCTTACGGGTTAATTTGTGAGGCAGACCAAAGAGGAGAGAGTTACAGTAATCAATTCGAGAAGTGACCAGACTGTGGACCAGGATGGAAGCAGAGTGCAGAGAGAGGGATGAACGGAGACGGTTGATGTTTCGAAGGTGGAAATAAGCAGACCGGGTAATACTATTGATGTGAGAGTGAAAAGAGAGAGTGCTATCAAGAATGACACCCAGACTCTTAACGTGAGGGGAGGGAGAAACCAAGGAGTTGTCAATGTTGAGGGAAAAACTGTTAACTTTAGATAAGGTGGATTTAGTACCAATGAGTAAAAACTCTGTTTTATCACTGTTTAATTTCAGGAAGTTAGACATGAACCAGGATTTAATTTCAGCTAAGCAGGAAGTGAGGGAGGAGGGAGGAAGTGAAGAGTCAGGTGCAGTGGATAAAAAGAGCTGGGTGTCATCAGCAAAACAATGGAAATAAATGTTAAATTTACAGAAGATATCGCCAAGGGAGAGAAGGTAGATGATGAAAAGAAGAGGCCCCAGGACAGAGCCTTGGGGCACACCTGAAGTCACAGGAGAGGAATGGGATCCGAATGATTTTAGTTGGATGAACTGGGTGCGGCCAGAGAGATAGGACTGAAACCAAGCGAGGATGTGGGTGATGCCAATGGATGAAAGTCTATGGAGGAGGATGTTGTGGGAAATGGTATCAAAAGCCGCACTGAGATCGAGGAGGATTAGGAGGGAAAGTAAACCAGAATCTGCCGCCATGAGAAGAGAGTTGGTGATTCTGAGGAGAGCAGATTCTGTGCTATGACCGGGGTGGAAACCAGACTGAAACTGTTCGTATAGACTGTTATCGGTTAAATGGAGGTGGAGTTGAGAGGCGACTGTTTTTTCCAGAATTTTAGAGATGAATGGAAGGTTATGCTGGTGAAGATTCTCAGTCGTCCAGGACATGATGAAATCAAAAAAGGCGTTCAATACAGGATCAACTGGACTTTATTTGTTGCAGAAAACGTTTCGACTTCTGTCCAGAAGTCTTTTTCAATTCTGAATGGAAGCTGTGAGAACGAGAAGTTTTATACAGGCTTCAAAAAAGGCGTTCAATACAGGATCAACTGGACTTTATTTGTTGCAGAAAACGTTTCGACTTCTGTCCAGAAGTCTTTTTCAATTACGAGAAGTTTTATACAGGCTTACAAGTCACGCACCAACATATGAAATTGGAAACTGAAATAACACCACAAATTAACTAACATGCCCATTCTATTTAAATTGACAAAACGACACATCCCAGCTTAACAAAAGGGGGTTTGTAACACATACATGTAAATTGAAAGATCAC
>JBBPBX010088570.1:0-14468 GCA_038048925.1 Garcialebias charrua
CTTCATGAAGCTCAGAGTCCTGTTAACAGTTTTTGTCTCCTCTCTGTCCTCAGCATCTCCAGGGATGACAACATGTTCCCTCATGCGCTGTCGCAGGCTCACTGTTTGCTCAAAACCTGCCTGGACCACCAAGGACTGGAGGACGGGGGCCTGGAGTCCCGTCCCATTCTGCATCAGGTGCTGGTTCTGAGGCGAGTCAAGACGCCAGGGCCAGGCACAGCTACCACTACCGCCTGGAGTCCAAACTCATCTCAGTGGGTTGCACCTGCGTGAGACCGAAGGTGATCAACCAGCACTGAGGACTGACCCATGGAGACCAGATGAAGACCATCTCCACGTGGGGTGTCCTCCAAAGATCTGTGGCAGGGTGTGGCCTTGGGGCAATTTCAATCCCAAAAATCCTCAATTAAAAGAAAAGAACTTTTAAACGAGTTGATGAAGTTTATCAATGAACCTTAATTTTTTTATTTATATATACTGTATATATATATATAGTCATTCATTCATTCAACCTTTATTTAGTCAGGTAAATCTCATTGAGCCTCGAGGGCTCATTTACAAAAGTGACCTGCTACTAACTAAAGAATGATGAACAGCAATGGTAGAATTTCTGTTCATCATTCTACATCATATATATATATATATATATATATAGTATATATATAGATATATATATATATATATATATATATATATATATATATATATATATATATATATATATATATATATATATATATATATATATATATATTAGTGCATTAACAGAGTACCCGAGTTTTCGACAGACTCGAGTGCTTTGACTTCTATCGAGGCTTTTTTGTCCACCTCGGGTACCCGTAGTGACGTCACATTTCACATTTCACAGCGCGCGGGGTAGCTTTTAGCTTTTAGTAGACGCTACAAAATGGATTCCTGTGTGCGCACGGATGTTAATGGAGCAGGCCGTCTTGTCAAAAAGGTAAAACAGTTTATAATTTTATAAAATGCGCTACTTCGTGTTGACTTTCTTTGTAGTAGATTGTGACAGCAGAGGGCAGTGTTGCAATGCAGGTCCCATATATAACACGGCCGAAACGGCTTCATCTCTCTCGTTTCACAAACAAAAAAAACAAATATTCATCTCTCTAGAGCTACCAAAAACCTATAAACACAATCTCTAAAAGTAAACCTAAATTGCACAGCTGCAGGCGGTGGTACGGTGTGGCTGTGGCCCCATTTGTTTTTTAAGTTTCGGTTTTCATCGCCTTATACTTTCACTTTTAATATTATTAATATAACTAATAGTTTTGTTTTTCCTGTGACTTATGTGCAGTATGATAAATGATAGGAGCATAATAAATGCTCCCAATGCTTTGTTGGTCTTTTTTTTCTTTTTGTAAAGACGTTTTTAGGCATTTATATTTATTTATTTATTTTGCATCGTAAGACACTGTGACGTCATCGGCTACTCGAGCGTCGTTCGAGTTTTTTTATGTTAATGTCGAGGTTAAAAATTATGTACTCGTTCAACCCCTAATATATATATATATATATATATATATATATATATATATATATATATATATAGTATATATATATATATATATATATATATATATATATATATATGTATATATATATATATGCTGCTCAAAGAGAAGTGTTCATGTTTCATGGTTGAACTCATTTGCAGATTATGGCTGAGAACTGTTCAGGAAGAGATTTGTATTTTGTATGCTTTGTCTGTGCTGAAAAAAACATTACTGTACAGTACTTTACCTGTACAGTACATGCTGTACTGGTTTTGTGTGTTTATGGATGAATGTGTGGTATAATGTGTTATCTAAGTGTTTGTAAATAAAGTTCTGTGCATGTTTATGGCACAGGATGTCCGCTTCTCCGATGGTGGGGGAGGATGCCGGTCAGACCTGGCAGACCCAAACGTATCGTGAGGGTCTGCTGGGAACGTCTGGCAGAGTCTCCCGTAAGACGGAGCTTTAACTCCCACCTCCGGGAGAGCTTTGAACACGTTCCGAGGGAGGCGGGGGACATGGAGTCCGAGTGGGCCGTGTTCCGCGCCTCTATTGTCGAGGCAGCTTATCGGAGCTGTGGCCGCAAGGTTGTTGGTGCCTGTCGAGGTGGCAACCCTCGAACCCGGTGGTGGACACCGGCAGTGAGGGATGCTGTCAGGCTGAAGAAGGAGTCCTATTGGGCCTTTTTGGCTTGTGGGACCCCGGAAGCAGCTGATAGGTACCGGCAGTCCAAGCGGCATGCGGCTCGGGTGGTTGCTGAGGCAAAAACTCGGGCGTGGGAGGAGTTCGGAGAGGCCATGGAGAATGACTTCCGTACGGCTTCGAGGCGATTCTGGTCCACCATCCGGCGTCTCAGGGGGGGAAAGAGGTACGAGACCAACACCATTTATGGTGGAGGTGGCGTGCTGCTGACCTCAACTCGGGATGTTGTGAGTCGGTGGGCGGAATACTTCGAAGACCTCCTCAATCCTACTGGCACGTCTTCCACTGAGGAAGCAGAGCCTGGGGACTTTGGGTCGGGTTCTCCGATCTCTGGTGCTGAGGTCGCCGAGGTGGTTAAAAAGCTCCGCGGTGGCAAGGCTCCGGGGGTGGATGAGATTCGCCCGGAGTTCCTTAGGGCTCTGGATGTTGTAGGGTTGTGTTGGCTTACGCGACTCTGCAATATCGCGTGGACATCGGCAGTTCCCTTGGATTGGCAGACTGGGGTGGTGGTTCCCCTATTCAAAAAGGGGGACCGTAGGGTGTGTTCCAACTATAGGGGGATCACACTCTTAAGCCTCCCTGGTAAGGTCTATTCAGGGGTTCTGGAGAGGAGGGTCCGTCGGATAGTCGAACCTCGGATTCAGGAGGAGCAGTGTGGTTTTCGTCCTGGTCGTGGAACACTGGACCAGCTCTACACCCTCAGCAGGGTCCTGGAGGGTGCGTGGGAGTTTGCCCAACCAGTTTACATGTGTTTTGTGGACTTGGAGAAGGCATTCGACCGCGTCCCTCGGGGGGTTCTGTGGGGGGTACTCCGGGAGTATGGGGTACCAGGCCCTTTGATAAGGGCTGTTAGGTCCCTGTACGACCGGTGTCAGAGCTTGGTCCGCATTGCCGGCAGTAAGTCAGGCTCGTTTCCGGTGAGAGTTGGACTCCGCCAAGGTTGCCCTTTGTCACCGATTCTGTTCATAACTTTTATGGACAGAATTTCTAGGCGCAGCCAAGGTGTTGAGAGGATCCGTTTTGGTGACCTTAGAATCGCTTCTCTGTTTTTTGCAGATGATGTGGTCCTATTGGCTTCATCAGCTCGTGATCTACAGCTTTCGCTGGAGCGGTTTGCAGCTGAATGTGATGCGGCCGGGATGAGGATCAGTTCCTCCAAATCCGAGGCCATGGTCTTGAGCCGGAAAAGGGTAGCATGCCCTCTCCGGGTCGGGGAGGAGGTCCTGCCCCAAGTGGAGGAGTTTAAGTATCTCGGGATCTTGTTCACGAATGAGGGAAAACTGGAGCGTGAGATCGATAGGCGGATAGGTGCAGCGTCCGCAGTGAAGCGGGCGCTGTACCGGTCTGTCGTGGTGAAGAGAGAGCTGAGTCAAAAGGCAAAGCTCTCAATTTACCGATCGATCTACGTTCCCACCCTCATCTATGGTCATGAGCTTTGGGTTATGACCGAAAGAACAAGATCTCGGATACAAGCGGCTGAAATGAGTTTTCTCCGCAGGGTGGCTGGACTCTCCCTTAGAGATAGGGTGAGAAGCTCAGTCATCCGGGAGGGACTCGGAGTAGAGCCGCTGCTTCTCCACATCGAGAGGAGCCAGTTGAGGTGGCTCGGGCATCTGGTTAGGATGCCTCCTGGACGCCTCCCTGGTGAGGTGTTCCGGGCATGTCCCACCGGGAGGAGACCCAGAGGAAGACCCAGGACGCGCTGGAGGGACTATGTTTCTCGGCTGGCCTGGGAACGCCTTGGGATTCCCCCGGAGGAGCTGCTCCAAGTGGCTGGGGAGAGGGAAGTCTGGGCCTCCCTACTTAGGCTGCTACCCCCGCGACCCGACCCCGGATAAGCGGAAGAAGATGGATGGATGGATGGATGGAGGATGTCCGCTTGTTCATTCTCATGCCGTTAAATGTGTGTGCGGCGCTCCGTTAATGGTATAGCCTCGACCTACGTCAGAAATGCGGACCTACGACAGGCACGTGTTTTTGGTCCGCGAGATACGACAGAATCGACCTAAGTCACACCCGTAGGTCCGGATCCCTGACGTAACTCGAGGGTTCCCTATACAGGTAGTCCCCGATTTACGAGCGCTCTGATCTACGAGGTTCCAGACTTACGAGCTGGCGAATTTTTGGAAAAAACGCAAAAAATACTGAGTTTTCATGTGTTTTTTCACCACAGTTCGTTAGCTAAACATGTGGACACACGTTTCCGATCATTTTTATGCACTCATAAGCAGTTTTTTGATGAAAAACGAGTGTTTGTAGTCGCGCTAGCGAAACCGTTCCAATTTACGAGCGAAATTCCGGACTTACGAGAGACATGGCAACCGTTCCGAAATACGAGATTTCCGGTTTACGAGCGCCTCGTTGTAACGGATCTCGCTCGTAAATCGGGGACTACCTGTATATATATATATATATATATATATATATATATATATATATATATATATATATATATATATATATATATATACCGTATTTTCCGGTGTATAGGTCGCACCTTTTTATGGTTTTTTCAAGGCCTGCGACCTATACACCGGTGCGACCTATATATGGCTTGTTATCACTTTCGGCGAAACAAATTTTTAAATCCAGCTCATTTCACAATTACGTTCATTTATTAAGGAAAAGTTCAGCTCAGACACATATTTGCTATAATTTTTATCAAACAAATAATTGTTTTTAAGTGTTAATCTTCTTAAAAGCCTTGCTGTGCGCTCCTGTGGCAGACATTTGCAGCAGAGCTAAACGTAGGTGCGACCTATACACCGGTGCGACCTATCTAGGGATTTTTCCATTCTATTGGTAATAATTGGATGGTGCGACCTATACACCGGTGCGACCTATACACCAGAAAATACGGTATATAGAACTCAAGTGACAGATTATTTCTTCACCATCTGAATCGCAAGGGTTCACTCGATTCAGAAGCATGTCTAAAGTTTGCTGTGCACTATAAAATTTAGGCATTATTTCTGCTGCTCTTTCAACACTGTGAGTGGCTCCACAGAAGATGTTCTCAAACAATGGACTCAAGACAAGCCCCCCAAGGCATTTCGTCATAGTAAGACCACCCATCGTCATTTACATGCAGTAGAAAAGTATGCAGGCCTCGTCATAGTAACAAGAACCATCCCCCCCGTTTAAAGCCCCCTAAGGCATTTTACTCCTAGTAAGAACACAAATCACCCCCCGTCATTTACATGCAGAAGAAAAGTCTGCAGGCCTGATCAGTATCTCAAATAATGAGCCATTTGACAAATCTCTGGTAAATATTGTACTAATTTAAAAATCCTGGGAGTGCTGGTGTTAACTGAATGACGTGTCCTTAGCGTGTGATGGGCGTTCATTCAGCTCTTTGGGGAGACCTCAATGCTTGAGGCTTACTCCAGTAGACTCCTCATTCCAGCAAAGCTTAGAACCTTAGTAGAAGATCTGAGACTTGTCCCTCTCCGATTGGTTCAAAAGAACCAGTCAAGGAGTTCACTTGTTGTTATCATGGTACAAGGTTACAGCCAGAAGCAGAGTGAAAATGTTTAGGAAAAGACAGAGAGTGCTGGAGTCATTCTCATGAAAACAACGGATTAACTGTCTTCTTCATTTCTAAACACAACTGAACAGGTCATTCTGACACATTATTCAACTTTATACTTATTAGACACTTTCATTTGATCAAGTAACACAGTCATGCTTCACATTTAAAGAATAACATAGCATATAACATATATCATGAAAATGATAAAAGGTTATTCTTTTGATTACATTAGAATAAAATCAAAGAAGCCAATAGTCTCTTTGTGAGTGACTATATATATTCTCAGATTACAACTAATGGAATAAATTGTGTTAAACGTCTGTTCACTGAGAGGTCAGCAAAGGTCATCACTGGAACAGTTCAAAACACCAGTTTTGACCCTGGGTAGGTCCATTACATCTCCCCCCTTTTGGAAGTAATCGTCAGTCCTTAGGGATGAGGTCCAACACGAAAGGATACCTTGAACTGTTTCTGATCTTGAAGTAATCCAGTAAGTGGAAGAAGAAAAAAAAATCAAAATTATAATCCCATTAAGTTTTCGGAACTTCCATACTGTTCGTAGGTAATCCCATTGCGGTAAGCTTTTAATCCTTTGGAAAACAAAGTCTTATAATCCACAGTGGTAATTCCACAGCAGTAATTCCACATCGATTAGAGTTGGTGATTTCGTCAGCAACAATTGTTTTTATAATCAGCATGTAGAGGGGATCCCTCGATTGACGCAGAGGAGGCGACCCTTGTATGAAGGTTGAAGACCAAGCGTTGGAGCTGCAGGTCCCCACATCAAAGGTTGTTGGCTGGTTGGCCGGTTGGTTTCCAGTCAGTGCCACTCTGGTTCTATGTGTCATGTAATTATGTGGTTTTTTAGGTGGGCTTATGATTGGGATTTTACATTAAGCCTTACCTATATGTACCTAGTATGTAAGCTATCATGGTTTAGATCATCTTACCAATTAAGGGGTGGATCAATGCTGTAAAATAGATATAGGGATCTATACCTATAGAGTTTTGGAGGGCTTCTGTAACGAAGGCCTCTTTTTCCAAACTATTCCTCCATTCATTACTTAGTTTAGGTTCAACTAAAATAAAAAAATAAAATATAGTTTGGTCTAAATGTCTGTTGTCTTTTAGACGAACAACGTAGGATTTGGTATTCCCTATAATTTTTGAAGTCTATGGCGAGACTCATCAAAATGAATAGATAATCTAGAATAGAATCGATCAAATCGGTTCAATTTAGAAATTGTGAGACCAGTGTAGTTTATGGTACCTTGAGTAGCTTTAAACTACATTGACTCTTCAACGATTGAGATTTAAAGTGAAACTAAACCCAAATTTAACTTTTTTTAGCTGATAAACTCCCTAGAATGTGTTTAAAATGTTTCTGAGCACTATTTTTGAGTTATTTTTCATGTATTTGTGCGTATTAGTTAAAATCGGCAATATTTGGTCTAAAAACGAGTATCTGTAGTCCTATGGGTTGAACTGTGGTATTGCACCCTGATTTTCTCATTAGTTTACGATTCGCACAGTCATTAATTTTCGCCCAATTTCGTCACATCCGCTGCTGCCTGTGTATAAAAGTGGAGCCACTCCCCCGAGAAGGTCACTCCCAGGTCACTCCCCCTCCAGAGTTCAGGGGTTGGATTAGCGATTAGCAACATAGCATTAGCATAGAAGAGCCACGATGTTCCAAGAAAGCTCTTCAAACTGATGTTCACCCACCCTTACACCATCAGGTTACAATCCGTTTGGAGGTGAGTACCATTTTACACCTTTCATTCCATAATTTATCTTTTGAGTACATGACGTGTTTCTTCATGTGCTGTGTTTGTGACCTGCAGCCTTGCTTCGGTGTGGCCCCACAAGGTCGTGGCGTTTTTATCTGTTGCTGATCAACGTTAGTTTGTGGTTGTGTTTAAATGCTCAAAATCTAGTGTTTCTTATGAACACCGCAGAGTGTGTGAACTCTTATGAACTCTGATAAAGAAGACCGTGACATAAAAAAACAATGGAGACTAGCTGGCGCTAATTTTAGCTGTTGTACTAGTTACAGTACGATGTTTTAGACACGGTGTACTTTTGCTGCAAATAATAATGTTGTGCATCAAAGGTATTTATAAAATAATGTGTACTTGTGAATGAGTATCATGGGCAGCAGTATTTATTTTGCACTGGGTCATCTGTTTAACAGATCAACAAAGTGAAAACAAGTACAGTATGCTTGTTTGTAAGGTGATTAAAATGTGTTGTTCTTTTTTTATTTCCATGAGGCGTTCCACATCCAATCTGAGCCGTGCTTCACAGACATCAAGCATCAAGGAGACGTGTAGACATGTCACTTTGGAGGTGACATATATGAGAGCTGATTCACCAGGTACATGTATTCATGTTTTATTTATTACTTTTGTACCCTACCCTCTGTCTGCAGGTATTAATATTATTAATTATGTTTTTATTATTTTATTTATTACTTTTATTATGGCGGACATTTATATAAAAAAAGTTTTAAAAAAGTTTATGCAACATTAATTCTTGTTTATTTGTTCATTGCTACCTGTCCCAACATTTTGGGGATTTGTTGACACTGTGAAATTTTGAATCAACATCTTTCTCCATTGAAATGTTACATTTACTCAGATTAAACTTTTGATCTTTTCTCTTTTCAGGACTGCAAATATCCAGGGTCGGGATGGAGTGAGGGAAGTCGACCGCTGCATCGTGTCCCAGATTTGTCCTCATGCATGAGGGAAAAAATAAATAAACAAATTGATTACAAAAACTAGTTGTCTATGATTCATTTTATTAACAGTAAGTTACTTCAAAACAACAAAAGGTTCTGAAAACACATGGGACACCACCCCAGCTCCTCTGTTTGGACGCAGTGGACAGCAGAACGAGGAGTCCCAACCACCTTCAGGATGCCCCACCTTCCAGCCAGAAACGAACACCAGGGTCTCAGCTGTACCAACATTGTCGTGGATGCAGGTCTCAGGAGATGAAGCTCTGGCCGAGACTCTGCATCATCTTCTTGGGTTAAAGTAATCCTGGCTGCAATTACTCTGTGTGGCTGCTGGGTGCTTTGAGTCATCACAGTTATCTGAAAAGAACATTTTAAAGGATACACAGTACATGTATTGTTAAATTTATTGCAATTGGTTTGGTTTGCATTAAGAAATATTTTCTCAATATTTTCTCATTAATCTTATCAGCTGTGCTGTGCCCAGTTTTGATTAGCTGACACATAGCTTAAACAAATACTGTATACATGTCCTAACAAATATATATTGTACAAGCTTATCTAATGTTTCTAAACACGGATACAGTATTTGGAAACCAAATAAAAGATTTTACCACTGTTTGGTGCTAATTAATAGTCAATTCAAAAAACAATGTGTGTTTAGTTCTGGGTTGCATAACAAAAATAAGCCAAAGCGTCAAACAAACCCTACCCTATAGAGGGTAGGAAAAATCAATATTTTATAATAAAATTTATTATGAAACGTTACTTTTGGAATGTGCTAAGTAATAAGATGTGGCAAATTAAAATGACAAAAACACAGCTGTACACCGCATGCCATGCAGCTAAACAGGTTTTTAATGTGTTCTGTGTTCAGAAGCATACGCATAAGCTGTGTGTGTGTGTGATTAAATGCACGCAACAACATTTTACAACTGTTATTTTGGTAAAAGTTTAGGTATTTACTTACTGAAGACGTGACTATCCGCCATTTTGAAATCTAATCTTGGGGAGGGGTGGGAGTTTACCACTAGAGGGGGCGTGAACACAGGACAACCTCAACCTCCTCCCCTGCTTGACTCTCGACACGCCTATTTTGAGGGAAAATTTCAAACTGCTTCGGGGGAGGAGTTACCGATCCACAGGGTGTGGAGTCGCTCTTTAACAAACGAACTGCATGTTGGCATAGTTAAATCCATATTATGCATTAACCAATTTTAATACAAAACCTTTTTGGCTGGGAGTGTTCAGAACTAGGGCTGAACGATTTTGGAAAATAATCTAATTGCGATTTTTTTTCTATAAATTACGATTGCGATTTAAAATGCGATTATTTTTACTGGTTCTGTATTAATTCATATCACTAACGACACAACTGTTTTTTTTTTAAATCAGATAATTAATGCGCTTTTTCAAGCAGAAGCTTGCAAAACAGACCCGGTCACATGACCAGCTCGCGCTTTGTTTATCTCCCGCAGTCTCGGTGTCTCAGCGTCTAAGCTCAGATACACGTTTAAATGAGCTAACTTACCTGAATTTATAACTTTTATGACTTCAGTCGAGCCTGAAACAACAGTGTTGGAACGCACGGTCTCCTCCTCCCTGCTCTCTCTCTGTTTTGCTCCTCAGAGCTGCGCGCGGCTAAACCGGCTCACTACCAAGTCACGTGACCAGCTTGCGCTCTCAGATACACGTTTAAATGAGCTAACTTACCTGAATTTATAACTTTTATGACTTCAGTCGAGCCTGAAGCAACAGTGTTGGAACGCACGGTCTCCTCCTCCCTGCTCTCTCTCTGTTTTGCTTCGCTCAGAGCTGCGCGCGCCAGACCGGTGTGATGCAGAGAAGCGTGACCAGTCAAATCGCAGCCCGTGCGATTAGTGAATCGCGTTTTAACATATCGCGAGATAATCGCAAATGCGATTAATCGTGCAGCCTTATTCAGAACCAAAATAATATCTCAACTAATGACAACAGTAATGACTAAACAACAAGGAAACAACGTTTCACTGCTTCGACACACTCCTGCCCTCAGATTCCAAATCGCAACACACAAGAAAAACAGGTCTCAACTTTATAACCGAGGTCAATTCAAATCTCGTGGATTTAAACAGTCGTTAAGGTTAGTTTTTTGTTGTGGGTTTTAGGCTTAGCGTTTCTAAGTTCAAATTGGACAATGCGACTTGTAGGATGGAAAATACGGTAGTTTAAACCTGATTAGTTTATTTACTAACTTGTGTTTGGGTGACCTTATTATCCCATGAAGTCGGTGAGTTTGTGAGATCTTTGTCTTTTGTGGATTCATTGAACGCCTTGTAAGGTTTGATCTGATTTCGATGTACCCATTTAGCAATTGGCTCTTTGCGGCCTTTGCTGATTTTGATTTCGTAGACGACTGAGGACACTTTGTCTGTTATCAGATGAGGTCCAGTCCACCTGGGCATCAGTTTGCGGGCGAGAGTTCCGGTCTCGGACCCTCCTTTCCCGGTTGCTGGGGCGAACGTATAGTACCAGACTCTGTCTCCCACTTGGAGTTCATTGTGAGAGGCCTTCTGGTCGTAGTACGCCTTGCGTCCTTCAGCGGATTTTTCCAGGTTTTTCTGGGCGAAAGCAAAAGTGTTTCTGAGGTGTACATTCAAATCTTTCATGTATTGTTGTGTAGTGTAGGCTGTCGCCATGGCGGCGTCGCCTGGTTGGTACAACAGGTGTAGAGGGAGAGTCATTTGTCGACCGGTCATCATCTCGAAGGGAGAGATGCCAGTTGATGTGTGTGGAGTGGCTCTTATGGCCATGAGGACCAGAGGGAGTTTCACGTCCCAGTCCTTGTGGTTTGCAGCCACGTATTTCTTCAAAATACTCACCACAGTTCTGTTTGCTCTCTCTACTTGGCCTGAAGCCTGTGGGTGGTAGCCGACATGAAAGTTGGCCTTGACGCCTAGCGTCTTCCACAGTTCTTTCATCACTTCACCTGTGAAGTGTGTACCTTGGTCTGAGTTCACCCTAAGGGGAAGTCCAAACCTTGAGAATATATGATTCATTAACAACATAGCAGTGGTTTGTGCTGTGTCGTTAGGAGCTGGTAGGCATTCTACCCATTTGGTAAATGCACAGGTTACCGTGAGAAAATATTTATTTCCTCTAGAGCTCTTAGTGAGTGGTCCAACCCAGTCGATCTGGAGGTCAGACCATGGGAATGCAATGCCTCTGCTTTGCAGTGGTGCTCTGTGAAGTGGTCTGGTTGGCTGAAACTGGCCACAGACCACGCACCCTTCAATGTAGTCCTTGACATCCTTTTTCATTCCAGGCCAATAGGCAATTTGTTTTAATGCCGTCAGCGTGGCTTTATCTCCTTTGTGTCCTACGGACGGGAGATCATGGGCATGAACTAACATCACCCCCCTTTGGTCATGGGGAACCACGAACACAGGTGAGGACGTTGGTCCATGAGCGAAAGTTAGGATGCCCTTGATTAGTTTTAGCTGTTTGCGCAGCTGATAGAGGACCTTAAGGTCTGGATCGGAATCCAGGTCGTCTTTAGATGGAGTATTTTTGTCTGGATCAGTCAGGTACAGTATCATGGAGTTGATAGCAGGATCCGACTGCTGTAGTTGGATGATGTCTGGGTCAGTCAGTGCAGGTCGTACAGAGACTGCGTTGTCAGCAGGTCTGGCTGCGGCCTGTGCACGTGTGACTGCCATAACCTCAAGAGTAGGTTGTGTTGGCAGAGTCTTGATTAACCAGGAGGGGTCGAAGGACCATAGCAGACATTCGTCGGCTCCTTTTTTGGCTAAGGAATCTGCAATGTCATTGTAGTACTTGTAATCGCCTGGGACTCTTGAATGTCCTGGAACTTTCTTCCAGTAGATCTGTAAGTCGTGTGATGTCACCAAGTGATCACATGCCATGAAAAGCTGTGTTTGACCACTTTTCTGTCGCTTGTTAGGAAACCGTTCTGTTTCCACACAGCGAGGTGACAAGTGAAACTCAAACGAGCATAGTTAGAGTCAGTGCAGATGACTAGCGTCTTGATGGAGCGTTCTACTACCATCTGGAGAGCTATTAGGATTCCTGCAATCTCAGCGTACTGAGAAGTCTGAGAGCCTAATTTGTAGCTGAAAGTTATCTGTTCTTGGTCTTGGAGGAGAACCCCTCCAACACCTGCTCTGCAGATTTTGTCGCGGAGGAATGAAGATCCATCCACGTACAATGTTGTCATATCCTTGCAGATATTGTCATCAAAGAAGTGGTGATTCGGGTCCTCAGTTACTGGGGTTTTTTCCTCAACCGGCGGCTGGGTGGCTGGTACATCTTGTGTACACTTTTGGCAGATTGCCAAGTCCGTCCCCAGATGTGACTTCTTGTGTTGACCATAACATATGTCTAGGTTAAAACTTTGAAGCGCCATGAGCCATGTTGCAACACGTGAGTTTGTTACTACACCATCTCTGATGAGTTCGCTATTTAGAAAAGTCACTGGCTGGTGTTGTGTTTCCACAATGATTTTCTGTCCACCAATGTAGCTGGAGAAATGTTTTACTGCCCACACTGTGGTCAGTAGAGCTTTCTCACAGTCTGAGAATCTCAACTCGGGGCCTGCCATTGTCTTGCTGGCATAGGCCACAACACGCTTGTCTCTGTCGTGTATTTGGTACAGACCTGCACTTATACAATGAGCTGAGAAGCCCACTTCCAAGTAAAACTCTTTGTTGTAGTCTGGGTAGACTAAACATGGGGCTGACTTGATCCTGTTTATAAGAGCGTCCATTGCCTGCTGCTGTTTGTCAGTCCAGACAAATGGAACGTCTTTCTTAAGGAGTTCAGTCAGTGGCTTTGCAAGGTCTGCATAGTTTTCTATGAACTGGTTCGAGTAGTTACACACGCCAAGAAAACTTTGTAGTTCTTTGAGATTGGTGGGGACTTTGAGATTGTCAAGGCCTTGGGTGCGAGTCAACTGTGGTTGTACTCCGTCTGGACCTACAAGTAGGCCAACATTGTCCACCTTGGTTCTGCACCACTGGCATTTTGACAGTGATATCTTAGAACCAGCAGTTGTCAGTTGATTCAGAACGTGGTCGATCTCAGCCAAATGTGAGTTTAGTGTTGGCTGCCTCAAAAGGACATTGTCCACGTAAATCAGTGTCCCACGCTTGTGGACGTCTGGACATGCTTTGTTCAAGAAGATGTTGAACTCTGCAGGTGAGTTAGCGTAGCCAAAGGGACACCTGGTAAAGGTGTATTGTCGGCCACCAAAAGTGAAAGCTAGTTTGTACTGGTCCTCGGCGCGCACAGGGATGGTCCAAAAACCAGAGGCGACGTCGAGGGTCGAGAAGTACTTACCATTGGTGACCTTGGGCAGTTCCTGTTGGAGCTGGGTCATTGGCCACCTTGATAGGGGAACTTGTTTGTTTAGCTTTCTGTAATCAATTATAAGTCTCCACTTTCCATTTAGTTTTAACACTGGCCATAAAGGTGCAGAGTAAGTGCTGTTACAGTATCTGATGATACCATTCTTTAAGAGGTTATCAAGGATTTCCCTGATAAGCTGATGTGCTGCCAGAGGAATCTTGTACTGTCTGACAAATGTGGGTGGCGCTTCAGGCGGGGTTGGGATGTTCACTGAGTGGAGCGTGGTCAACCCACAATCCATTGAATCAGTTGAAAATGATTTCTCATATTTTAAGAGACCTTGACGTAGTCTGTCCCTTTCTTCATCAGTTTTCAGGGCGTCGGCTTGGGCGACCACCTGTTCAATCTGTGAAGAAATTGAGAGGGGTTCTTGTTCTTTGGGGAGCTTCAATGAGTCCCTTTCTGTGTCATTTACCCTGTTTATAGGCAGTACCCTATAGGCTTGGGCCTAGGCCGTTGTCTCGGTTTAGACCGACCCCGTAGACTATGTCTTGGTTGACCTCATGGATAGAGACGAGAGCTATGGCCTGTTTTGGCTTTGTGAACAAGACTTGCCCCATGTATTCATTTGGGA
>JBBPBX010088571.1:0-14468 GCA_038048925.1 Garcialebias charrua
GCTGCACTTTGTCTGGTCCCTCACCTAGGACCTGTCTGCCTTGGGTGACCCTACTAGGGGCATGAAGCCCCTGACAGCATAACAAAACTCCTAAATCTTGACATTGAAAGGGGAAATTGTGTCATTATACAACTTATTATATTCAAAAGGAAAATATTTTAACAATTATAGCTCAGTTAGTCCTTCACAGTCAAAAAAATCCCCTAAAACTGACGTCATTGATTGCATGACCGACAGAGCTATCTTAAAAAGTTTGTTTGTGGTAATATACAGATAATATCAGTGATTGTGCAGACAACAGATTATGATTTTTAGGGTTAAACTGTGTGTATGTGGGGAATAAAAGGTTGGGTAGGGCCTACAGGACCAATTAGCCCTGGGGCCTACCAACGAGTTAATTCACACCTTAGGCCTAAGTGTTTTTCACCAGTTTTCAGGAAAATATAATCAGTGAGCTCAATTTATTTGGGCATGTTACAAAATGCTGTTTTCAGAGTGAAATTTAAAGTACTGTACTCTCCTTTAATTTGATCACTTTTTCTCACATTTATAGGCACATTGGAGATAACTTAGGATCCAAGTCCAAACGTTCAGTGAAAAAAAAAAAAAATCCAGCAATACAGAATTCAGCATTGCTTTAGTACTTTTTAGCAAAACCAGAACATTTTAGTTCAGACTTTTTTTGTAGTTTTTTAAGTTGAAATACATAAAAGTTTGTGCGATTTGTCCAATTAAGAAGAAAGCATTAATCACTTGTGGTTTTATGGGTATAACAGTACTGTATTTTTTTGGACTATAAGGCACACTTAAAATCCTTGAATTTTCCCAAAAATTGACAGTGAGTCTTATACAGGTAGTCCCCGATTTACGAGCGAGATCCGTCACAACGAGGCGCTCGTAAACCGGAAATCTCGTAATTTGGAACGGCCGCCATTTCGCTCGTAAATCCGGAAATCCGCTCGTAAATTGGAACGGTTTTCGCTAGCGCACCTAAAAACACTCTATTTTCATCTAAAAACTACTTTTGAGTGCATAAAAATGATCGGAAACGTGTGTTTATATGCTTAACTTGCTAACTGAAGTGAAAAAACACATGAAAACTCAGTATTTTTTTCGTTTTTTCCAAAAATGTGCAGCTCGTAAGTCTGGAACCTCGTAGATCAGAGCGCTCGTAAATCGGGGACTACCTGTAATCCAGTCCACCTCGTGTATTAACTCTGGTTGTGCTTACTGACCTCAAACTGATTTTATGTGGTACACCGCTCAAAAATCTGTCAAAATGAACTTATTTCATTTAATGCGCCCTATAATCCGGTGCGCCTTATAGTCTGAAAAATACGGTAATCCAGGAAAAGGTTCACCTCAGGTTTCCTTGCTAACAGAAAAACAAAGTTCAACACTTCATTTGTCCTCCGTCTCTTGGATTCAGGGCAGATTTTAGATGACATGAAGCTTTTTTATTTCTCGTCAGGACTCGATCTCTGACCACTCTACAGTTTATGGGACGGCTTCTGAACCAAAAAGCTCTTTCCTCTTTTCCTCTGACGTCCCCTGAGGAGGTCGGAGTGCATCTCAGTGACTGCACGCTTTAGGTGTGTTTCATACTTTCACTTTTTCTTTTACGTGTTTTAGAAACAAAGTTTTTTTTATACTGCCTAACTCGGTTCTAGCAAAACATTGACTTTGTTAAAAATATCATTCACCAGTTTAGCTGCTGTGCTTCACGTGCAGAATCTGTTTAGGACTGAAACAAATAATCCGTTATTCTTCCAATATTTTTCAAATACACCAGATTTAGAAAGACAGATTAAAAGCAAACCTGACTCTTTAAGAGGAACTTGTTAAAATTACCTGTATAATTACTGTGAATTGTTTGCTTGTCTGTAGCTTTAGTCAAATATCTTATGAACAAGTAGCTGGATTTTAAAGAAACACTCATAAATTAATCACTCGATAATATACGTCTACATCTCATTAACTTCTAGAGTTGATCTAATTCAAGATGTCCGCCACAGCTAATTAACGTTAACCAAATAAACTGACTACAACTCAGTCAGTTTTTAGACATATAAGCTGAACTTTTGTGTGGTAGTAGCTGAAAGTCAAACTTAACACATTCTTTGAGCACTAACAGCTCATGCAACATCTCACAATATCACGAGATCAAGCCTCTTTCATCATAAAATGATTTTAGTGTAAACCTCTGAGATAAAAGGTGGGAAGTGATATGAATTCCTTCAAGGTGCTTGGCCTTAAATATATATATTTTTTAAAGATATTCTTCTTTCTGCAGCTCTCTTCTTTAGGGGTCGCCACAGTGAACTAACTCGCAAAGACTTGGTGATTGTTTTTACGTCGGATGTCCTTCCTGACACAACCACAGACCGTCGAGCTACCACAGCCCTCTGTGTGGAGCAGAGAGCTGCTATTTAGGGCGCCCAGGGGAGCAGATGTTCGGGGTTAAGGGCCTTGCTCAAGGGCCAAGAGTTGGGGGAAAATGAGGGAGGAGGCAGGTGTGGATTCTTTACTTTTCCTATCCACAGTTTTTGGTGTTGTCAGTTCAGGGAGTTGAATCGGCAACCTTCTGATCACAGGCCCATCTTCTCTAACCTCTGCACCACCACTCTAGTGCCTTAAATATTTCAATGTTGTCATTTAATGAACCAAAACTGTGAGTCTGAAAATACCCAGTTTATGTCTTCAAAAAATAAATAATTTCTATAATCAGAAATATATTTACAGGTACCGTAGTACTCGGGTTACGATGTTTCGTGGTTACGGCGCATCTCCCATTAAATTTTTATTTATTTATTATTATTATTTTGAAAAGCCGAGTTACGCAGTTTCCGGTTTTACGTGGTAAATGTAGCGGCGGAGGAATACTGCACTGTACTCTCTAAAAAAAGCTAAGTCTGGTCCTCTGGACATTCAAATAACAAAACAAAACTGTACTGTGAACGCGGTTTTACGTCGTAAACAAAGAGAATACGGAGGATGGACCGAGCTGGACGGCGGATTTACGTCATAAACGAATGGAAAATACAGCCGATGGACGGAGGAATACGGCGTCACCAGCATCCCAGTAGGCCATAACTCTTTTTTCCCTTCATTATGGCTCCCAAACGTATGTGTTTTTTGATAAGTATGTAGGGTACTATGTTAGGATAGGCTAAGTGCTAGTAATACAGTACTGTACATGTATATGGTGCAGTATGTACGTATATTTCGACTTACGTCGAAAATCGGTTTACGGCACCGCATAGGAACGGATCTACGTCGTAAGTTGAGGACTACCTGTATTACTTTGTACTTTTAAAATCAAATGCTCAGTGTTCTTAAACCCCCTCCCCCCCAAGGATGGTGTCACCGCTACTATATCACCGAGGGTGTGATGAAAACATCAACCACCTCCTCCCTGCTCTCTCCTCTGATTGTCTTTCACCCTTTTTCATTGCTCCTCTCACTCCATCAACCCTCCTCCCTCCGTCCTCACCAGTCACTCTGTTTGCCTGCGAGTCGTGTTCGGGGTCTTCGGTCAACAGACCACCTGGAGTGAGAACGCTCCGTTTTCATCGTGCGGGACGCTAAAGATCAGGTGTCCTTGAAACGTTTGACGATGCTGCAGTGGAGCGGTTTAGATGCCAACACTAACGCGCCGGCTGACCAGAGATGTTTGCTTTGTGATGCAGCTGGATTCATTTGTAGAACAACGTTTAAACAGATGTGTGTTTTTGACACTCATAAGAAACCGATGCGACACAAAGTTCATATCAGCTCTGAATACTGGCAGTTACCACCGAGTTTTATTTGAGTTTTTAATACATGCAGTTAATAGTAAGTAAGTTAAGTTTCGGTCGGCTGCTCCATTCTTCAGAGGTCGCCACAACAACCGAACTTGCATGAAATATTTGACAATTGTTTTATTGATTCTGGATTCTGCCGGACAGATTGATTCTGGACCTCCACTCTTCCTCCAGACTCTGGGACCTTGATTTATAAATATTTCATGTGAACAGAGGACAATGGACCACCGAGAGACAGTCCAGTTCTTTGTGTCCTCAGCAGGTAAGACGCTCCTGATGTTGTCTCTGGTTCAGGAGTGGCTGGACGTGAGGAAGGAGACGTTTGTAGCTCATGTCCAGGAGTTCATCAGCTGATCAGGCTGAGACACCAAGAGTTTATGATACTGAACCTCTTCAAAATATTCTCATTTTCTTTTGGTTTTTCACTATCTGTAAGTTATAATCATCAAAATTAAAAGAAATAAAACTGAAATATTTCACTCTGTGTATGAAGCTATGCAATAAATGAGTTTCACTTTCTGAAATGATTGACAGAAAATAGAAAACTTTTTCCACCATATTCTCATTTTTTGAGATGCACGTGTATTTTCTGTGGAAACTGTGCGAGCCTTGAAGGCTGACGACAGCTACGATTTTGCTAAAGAAGCAGAAGCAAAGTTGTTAAAAGAAGCAGAACACTAGCTCGAAGCTAAAATAAGCAAAGTGCTAAAATGAGCAAAACGCTAACTTAAAGTTAAAGCTGCAAAAGGGTAGCTGAAAGTGAAAAGCTAAAAATAACAGCTACTAAAAGAAAGAAAAGACTGGTAAAATGCAGCAAACAGCTAGAAAAAAGTTGAAAGATGCCACATGCTACCTAAAAACTAAATGTAGCAAAAGCTTAGCTAAAAGTATAAAAATGCTGACTAGAAGCTATAAACATCAAATGGTCGGTAAAAGCTGAAAGCAGAAGTAAGTAAGTAAGAAGTAGCAGGTTGGAAGCTAAAGAGTTTTGGAACTGCTGAAAAACTGAGCATCACTAACACTATTACATTATCACCCTTTAGTATCAGCTGCCATAAGGAGCACAGCAGGAATCTGTGACAGCCGATTAAACCGGCTTCATAATTATTATGTTTAGAATTACTGCTGTTCATTAAAAAAGATGCCTGTCAATAGTTAAAATTTGTTAGAAATAACTGCAAATTAAGGGCACTGAAAGAATGCATATCACCCGCCACCTTTAATGCTGGAATTTCAGTCTAAAATCATTTTATGATGAGAAATAATTACGGTAGGCTGTAGTCATTTGTTAAACCTCACAAACAACATTAGGAACAATCTGATATATTACAAAACGTCACACTCAACAGTACGTGCTGTGAATGACTCTCAGCTACTACCACGTCAAATTCTAGTTCAATATCTGGAACATTGACGGAGTTATAGCCATTTAGGAGTTGGCTGATGTCCCTTAGCAGTGACAGCCATCTTGAAATGAACTGACTATAAAGTCAATCAGCTGTAGATATACATCCACTAGGGATGTAACGGTACACGTGGGTGTATCGAACCGTTTCGGTACGGCACGTTCGGTTCGGTCCACCTACGTACCGTTTCGGTTATTTTTTCACTCATTAAACGTTATTAACGGGAGAATATATGCGCCGCGGAACTAAAGTTCCTAGGCGAGTTTCAGCACAGCGCTATTATCTGTAGCACGCGTAACATTAGCAGCCTAGCTTCTCGTAGCGGTGTCCTATTTGGGAACGTTATGGCTTCCTTATTAAAAGACGAGCGCAAGTCCAAAGCTGTGTGTGGACGTTGTTTCACGAAGATTAGATCTGCAGCAGCAACACGTCTAACTTAACGGACTTGAAACGACGTCATCCAAATGTGAACGTCTTCTACAAGCAAGAAAAGCACTCAGCTTGTTGCAAACACCGCTAACAGCAGCATTTAAACAACATGTATCGGTAAATCAGATCGGTCCAGAGCAATAACACAAACTGTAGGAGGCTCTGGATTTACGTCTGAATGTTGTTGATGTGCAGGCTTTAAAGTTCTTGAGCGTCGCTATGACATCCATCATGTCAACATTTCAGCCAAAAAGTTCAGCACTTTATGAAAAAGCTAAAACTGATGTTGTCAACAAGCCCTGGAGCTGATTAAAGCCCTGATGATGATGATGATAACAGAGAGATTCAACCGTTCAAGAAGAGGTATTGTTTTATTATTATTATCTAATTAACCTTTTTAATTTAAAATTATAATCTTATTAACTCTTTTTTTTCTCTTTTTTTTTAACCTCTGTGTTTTATTTCCAGTCTGGTACAGAGATTGCAGTTGACTTCTTCCTCTTCAGGGAAATCCACCTGCAGCTAAAAAGTGTGTGATGACTGAACCAACTTTTCCAGGGACCTGTCCCACCTGGAGGAGCAGGTCCAAGAAGAGTTTGTTGTGAGTAATGAGGACAAATACAGCTACACTGCTGATACTGTTGTTATTGAGATGATGTTCTACACTGCTAGAGATCTTCACTGCAACTAGATCTGTGCTTTTAGCAGAAAATGTGGACAAGTTGGTCTTTTTGGATAAAACCTTAAAACTTGATTAGTTAGATTGTGTAAACAGTCTGTTGCTGCTTATTGTTCTGATTCTGACTGTTATTGTATTTATTAAGATTTTTTTATTGTTATTTTAGTTTATTTATTGTAAAAAGTGCCGTTTATTTAAAAATATCATCCAAATGGGTTGCTTTTATTTATTTTTATACAACCGTATTGTTGACACATTTTCAAAATAAACATTTTATAAGTCTTTATTTTTATGTACCGAAAATTAACCGAACCGAACCCTCCTTGTAATTGAACCGAACCAAAATGTGATTTTAGCGTACCGTTACACCCCTAACATCCACTGATTATTTCAAGGAGCCTCATTAAGATCTGTCCAGTGGTTCATGAACTATTTTGCTAACAGGCAAACAAGGATGATGCTAACAGCTAATGCTACAGTTTTAAGATCCCTCAGAATGATTGACTTCTATTACAAATTGTGAAGGATGCTCAGCTACTACCACACTGAAGCACTATATTTGTAGAATTGACTGGAATAGACATCTTTGTGTTTTAACAAGTGAGTTGGCTGTGGGAGCCATTTTGGACGAAGTTGACTCCATAAATGAATCAGTTGTAGAAATATGTGCAGTGATTAATTCCTGGGAGTTTTAATAAAAAATTGTCTAGTGCTTCATGAGTAGCCTGGTTGAAACCATACCCTGTCCTTCACTTCGCTTCAGACAAGGGTCTGGAACCTGTCCATTGACAAACGATTCTTGCTGGAGGCGTGGGCTCTACTGATGGCTGCTCCCCTGTGGTCTGCTAAACTTGACTTCAGCTCCACCTCCTGCTGAATTTTCTCTCGCTCCGTTGTATATTCTGTGTTTATAATATATGATAATAAAACGTCCTAATAAAATAAAACCATGGAGCGCTGGTCCAACACACCAGAAGACCAGGAAATCTGATGGGACTCGGGCAGCAACTTAAAACCTGACTTTAATTCTCTCGTGACAACCTGAGACGTTTCCTTGTTCAGCGGAGGGAGAGGAGGAGGAGGGAGCGAACACTTGACTTTTGGGAAAAAAACAAAAGAAAACTCCAGATAAGGGATTAAGAAGGGGAAATTAATAAATTTGTGTCACATATAAAACAGTCATGCATCGCTTTGAATGAGAACATGCGGCTGCGAGCTGGGACAGGTGGGGGCATTTCCGTGTTCAGCGGAGGGAGAGGAGGAGAAGGAGGAGGAGGAGGGAGCGAACACTTGACTTTTGGCCAAAAAAACAAAAGAAAACTCCAGATAAGGGATTAAGAAGGGGAAATTAATACATTTTGTGTCATTTATACAACAGTCCTCGATGCAGGACTCCTGCATCGCTTTGAATGAGAACATGCGCTGCGAGCTGGCTGCGCTGGGACAGGTGGGGGCGTAGGTTAGGGGCCAAAAACTCCGCCCCTTCTGTTCTCTGATTGGTCCGAACAAAAATCTACCGGAGAAATCCTTGTGGATGAGAGAAGTCCCAGACTGTGCAGTGAAGGGAAATGAGAATTGAGCGGAGCTGTGCAGGAAGGCGAGGGCCAGGCTAGTTCATGAGATATTCTGCTAAGTGACATAGTACAGTAAACACACACAAAGAAAATGACATAAACATTCAATATGTCTCACTGATCCACTAAAAATGACCACGCTCTTATTTTTGAGTTTTTGCTGATAGCTTCTTCTTGTTTTGGCTTTTCCCTTCGTGGGTCTCCACAGCGAGTCCTCCTCCTTGATCTCACTGTGTCCTCACTGCAACTACCTCCATGTCCTCTCTAACTGCATCCAGATATTTCTGCCTTGTCTTTTTCCTGCAGCTGCATTTCTAACATCATTCTACCAATATAACTACTGTCCCTCCTCTGGACATGTCCAAACCACTGTCCCTCCTCTGGACATGTCCAAACCACTGTCCCTCCTCTGGACATGTCCAAACCACTGTCCCTCCTCTGGACATGTCCAAACCACTGTCCCTCCTCTGGACATGTCCAAACCATCTCAGTCTGGCCTCTCTAACTTTATCTCCCAGTTGTTCAACCTGTGCTGTAACATGAACGTTCTTACTGTACCTCTGATGATCTTATTCCTAATCTTATCCATCCTTCATATCCATTCTCACCACTGTCCTGCTGTCCTCATACATGTCCTGCTGTCCTCATACATGTCCTGTACCAGTCTAACATACTTTTCTGCCACTCCAGATTTCCTCATGCAATACCACACCTCCTCTCTTGGCACCCTGTCATATGCTTTTTCTAAATCCACAAACACACAATGGAGTTCTTTCTGACCCTCTCTGTACTTCTCTATCAACATCCTCAAAGCAAAGATGCATCTGTGGTGCTCTTTCTTGGCATGAAACCATACTGCTGCTCACAGATAGTCACATCTTGTCTAAGTCTTGCTTCCACAACTCTCTCCCAGATCTTCATTGTGTGGCTCATCAACTTAATTCCCCTGTAGTTGCTACAACTCTGTACATCACCCTTGTTCTTAAAAATGGGAACCAGCACACTTCTTCTCCATTCTTCAGGCATTTTCTCACCCTCAAATATTCCATTAAATATTTGAGTCAAAAACCTCACTGCCATCTCTCCAAGACATTTCCAAACCTCCACTGGTATGTCATCAGGTCCTACTGCCTTCCCCTTCTTCATTCTTTTCAGAGCTTTCCGGACTTCACCCTCACTAATCTTTCCCACTTCCTGGTCCACAGTTTCTATTACCTCCACTCTTCTTTCTCTTTCATTCTCTTCATTCATTAGCTCCTCAAAGTAATCCTTCCATCTTCCCATCACACTCTCCTCACTTGTTAGAACATTCCCATTCCCATCTTTAATAAGCCTAACCTGCTGCACATCCTTTCCAGCCTGATCCCTCTGTCTTGCCAATCGGTACAAGTCCTTCTCGCCCTCTTTATAATAATAATAATAATAATAATGAATTCAATTTATAACACACTTTTCATTAATAAAAATCTCAAAGTGCTACAAAGTGCAACAAAGATCAAAGAACAAAAAATAAAACAAGTGATAAAATCAAGTAAAATCAAATAATAATATCAACTAAGATCAGAAAGGTGGATAGTGTTTAAAAGATTGTTGGATAGTGAATGTACATTGAAAAGTTTTATTTTAATACTAGTTTACTTTACTGTCCAGTCTCCGATACATCTCATTGTACGCCCTCTGCTTTGCCTTAGCTACTTCCTTCTTTGCTCTACGTCCCATCTCCTTATATTCCTGTCTCCTCTCTTCAGTCCTCTCACTGTCATATTTCTTCTTGGCTAATCTCTTTCTTTGAATGGCGTCCTGCACTTCACTATTCCACCACCAGGTTTCCTTATCATCCATTCTCTGTCCAGATGACACACCAAGTACCTTCCTACCTGTCTCTCTAATTACTGTTGCTGTAGTAGCCCAGTCACTTGGAAGCTCTTTCTTACCACCCAGAGCCTTTAACAGCTCCTCTCTGAATTTCTCACAACATTCTTCCTTCTTTAGCTTCCACCATTTGGTCTTCTTCTCTGATTTTACTCTTTTTCTCTTCTTCGCAACAACAGTCATTCTACACACAACCATCCGATGCTGTCTGGCCACGCTCTCCCCTGCTACAACCTTACAGTCTCCAATCTCCCTCAGGTTTCCTCTTCTACACAGAATGTAGTCGACCTGTGTACTCCTTCCTCCACTCTTATAGGTCACTCTATGTTCCTCCCTCTTTTGGAAATAGGTGTTGACTACAGCCATTTCCATTCTCTTGGCAAAATCCACCACCATCTGTCTTTCCTGGCTTCTTTCTTTGACACCAAACCTACCCATCACTTCCTCATCCCCTCTGTTTCCTTCACCAACATGTCCATTCAGGTCTGCTCTACTCTCTCCTCCCTGGGAATACAGTACTCCCTATCACTTTATCCAGATCTTTCTAAAATGTATCTCTATGTCACATAACAACGGACTATGTTTAGCATCAGACCTTCTACTTCTACGCTGGTGAAGATTCTCAGTCGTCCAGGACATGATAAAATCAAAAAAGGCGTTCAATACAGAACAACTGGACTTTATTTGTAACAAATAAGACGTTTCGCTTCTCATCCGAAAAGCTTTATCAAAAGCTTCACAACAACAGTCATTCTACACACAACCATCCGATGCTGTCTGGCCACGCTCTCCCCTGCTACAACCTTACAGTCTCCAATCTCCCTCAGGTTTCCTCTTCTACACAGAATGTAGTCGACCTGTGTACTCCTTCCTCCACTTTTATAGGTCACTCTCCTCCCTCTTTTGGACTACAGGTGTCGACTACAGCCATCAGACCTTCTACTTCTACCTTCAGACACATCACCCTATCTGACACTCTCTTCACCTCTACTACATTCTTTGCCAACTCCTCCTTCAGGACCACCCCTACTCCATTTCTCTTTCTATCCACACCATGGTAAAACAGTTTGAACCCTGCTCCAATACTGCGAGCCTTGCTGCCCTTCCACTTGGTCTCTTGGACACATAAAACATCTACCTTTCTTCTCTGCATCATGTCAGCCAGCTCTCTACCTTTGCCTGTCATCGTCCCCACATTTAGAGTTGCCACCCTCAACTTTCTTCTTCTCCCTTGGTCTCCGGACATGTTTCGCTCTTCGTGGCCTTTGACTAACAGTGGCACATTTTCCACCAGTACCCTGGCTGGTGGCTGGGTATTTCTTCTTCTTCTTCTTCTTTCGGCTTTTCCCTTTTCAGGGGTTGCCACAGCGAGTCATCCTCCTCAACTCTGTCCTCTGCATCCTCTGTCCTCACTCCAACTACCTTCATGTCCTCTCTAACTGCATCCATATATCTCCTCTTTGGCCTTCCTCTGTGTCTTTTTCCTGGCAGCTGCATTTCTAACATCCTTCTACCAATATACCCACTGTCCCTCCTCTGGACATGTCCAAACCATCTCAGTCTGGCCTCCCTAACTTTATCTCCCAGTTGTTCAACATGTGCTGTACCTCTGATGATCTCATTCCTGATCTTATCCATCCTTGTCACTCCTAAGGAGAACCTCAACATCTTCATTTCTGCCACTTCCAGTTCTTTCTCCTGTCTTTTTGTCCATGTCTCTGTCTCCAGACCATACAACATAGCTGGTCTCACCACTGTCTTGTAAACTTTTCGTTTTTTTTTTTCTTCTGATAGTTTAATCTCCAATAAAAAGCAGTTAACCAACAATCCCAAAAATTGCCCCAAATTAAAGAAAAGACTCTTTCATACATTCAGTCTAGTTTTGATGAATCATATTTAAATTTGATACAGCTCAGGATAACCTGCTTTTATTGTTTAATTTCATACCTTTAACAGCAATAGTGTGACTGTAATCCTGAAGGACAAAAAAAAAGTCTCCTTACACTGAACATCTGAGAACTTGTCAGCTGCTGTTTGCATATGAGGTGCGGTTTATAAAATCAAAAACACATTGTGTTAAAGTTTTAAAGGCCATAAACTGAGCCTCTAAAAGCTGCAGCAACTTGGCAAAGTCCCTGCAGCAGCAGGCCCTGCTTCCACAAGCTGCATTTCCACATATTGTATTCAGCATAAGACAGCCTGCAGTCAACATCTGCTTGTTTCCAGATGTGCATCATGTGACACATGTTCGAGGAGATGAAACGTCCGCTCTCACCCCATCACTGCGGTATAACCTGCACCCAAATGCAGGCCGGCTTCCTGAACGAAAGGACGTGCACGTCCACCCCTCGGTCTGAGCCGACAAAAACCAAACCACACGAACTGAATCACCACCAGCCGTACCTTGTGGGTCCAAACCGAACTGCAGTAACGCCAGCACCCTCTTCGGAAATGGTAGTAATGCTAGCAAACCGACACCTCCCGGGTTTGTCCTCCTGCTCGCAGCCGGGTTGGATCGATGGAGGAGACGGTGCTCCAGCAGCGGGCTCTGCTCTCCTTCAGGTCCGCGTTGCTGCACGTTTATCTGGGTGAGAACCAGAGCAGGCTGCGGGCTGTGCGGTGGATGTACACCGGGCTGGAGGGGTTGTAGTCGGTGCAGAGTGAGGCTGCGAGCCGGTGGAGGGCGATGATGATGATCCCCATACAGAGGTCCCGCATCCACCTGACACAACCTCTCCCTCTTCCTCTTCCTCCTCCTCCTCCTCTCCGCTGGTGATGCTGGAAAGAAATATCAGCATCGGTGCGGCGAGCAGAGAGAGAAAACTGCCAATGAGAAAATTACTCAGGCCGCCGCTAGAGGCCGTGGTTTACTCTCACACAGAACATTATATTAATCCTTATAATATAAAATATATATTTAAAATAAACGTATTGAATTTGGACGATTTCCAGTTCTGTTGACTTCGATTTGTAGCTATGACTGTTTAAAGTTAGCTGAAAACTGTTAGCCACACAGGCTAGTTTTTCTTCTTTGAGTTTAATGGTGGACTGTGGTCGCGGTTCAAACAGTAAATGCTGCCCCCTGGCGGTCAAACGGTGGTACTCCAGAATGGGGCCAGATTGATTTTAAGTCAGAGTCAGAGAGAATTTATTGTCATTTGCACCGCATGTAGTACATGTGTTGAAAACGAGATTATGTACACAGGGTCCCAGTTACATCCAACAACAAATGCAAGAGAAAAACAATAATAACATCTAGGATTAACTAAGAGAGACATCACATCAGCTAGTAATACACTAAGCCCTAATGTAGTAGAAAAACATCATTATAAACAGCAGCACGAACATGAGCAGATGGTCACAGATGAACGCAGCAACAAGAAACAGATCAGTATCAGTATGATGTGACATTTTGCAGTGTTTATTCTTATTATTTATTTATTCATGAGTCTGACAGCCTCAGGGTAGAAGCTGTTTCTCAGTCTAGTGGTTCTACATTTGATGCTCCTCAACCTCCGTCCCGAGGGGAGTGGTGCAAAGAGTGAGTGTGCTGGGTGAGTGAGGTCTTTCATGATGCAGGTGGCTCTTTTTCTGCATCTGGAGGTGTAAATGTCTGTGATGGTGGGGAGACTGACTCCCACAGACTTCTGTGCAGCCTTCACCACTCTCTGTAGAGCTTTTCTCTCTGCAACTGTGCAGCCTCCATGCCACACGTTGATGCTGGAGCACAGGACGCTCTCCACTGCACACCTGTAGAACGAGGTGAGGACTGGGCTTCTCAGACCGGCTCGTCTCAGCCGTCTGAGGAAGTAGAGTCTCTGATGACCTTTCTTGATCAGGCTGGTGGTGTTATTGCTCCAGCTGAGGTTATCATTCAAGTGTACACCCAGGTATTTGTAGCTGGAGACCACCTCCACCGCAGATCCACCTATATACAGTGGGGTGTGGGTGTGTTTGTTCCTTCTGAAGTCCACAATCATCTCCTTCGTCTTCTTCACATTCATGTGAAGGTTGTTCTCTTTGCACCAGCTCTCCAGATGTTCCACCTCCTGTCTGTAGCTGGATTCATCATTATCTGTGATGCATCCCACCACAGCTGTATCATCTGCAAACTTAACAATATGACAGCCTGGATGTGTGGCTGTACAATCATATGTGAGCAGAGTGAACAGAAGAGGGCTCAGCACACATCCCTGAGGAGAGCCAGTGCTGAGGGTGATGGTGGAGGAGGAGAAGTTGTGGATCTTCACGGACTGTGGTCTGTCTGTTAAGAAGTCTAAGACCCAGTTACAAATAGAGGGGCTTAGTCCAAGTGTGGATAGTTTGTCTATCAGAGTTTGGGGGATCATGGTGTTGAAGGCAGATGTGAAGTCCACAAAGAGCAGACGCACGTATGAGTCCTTCTGATCCAGGTGGGTGAGAGCAGTGTGGACCACGGAGGAGATGGCGTCCTCTGTTGATCGGTTCTCACGGTATGCATATTGATGAGGGTCCTCGTTGATGTTGACGGCTGTCTTGATGTGGGACATGACCAGTTTCTCAAAACATTTAGCGACTATCGGGGTGAGGGCCACCGGTCTGTAGTCATTCAGACCAGTCACTGTGGAGCTTTTTGGGACTGGGATGATGGTGGCGGTCTTCAGGCAGGTGGGAACTGACTCCAGTGCAAGTGAGGTGGTGAAGATGTCAGCCAGCACCTCACAGA